>LPNX010967206.1:97043-345472 GCA_001517045.1 Pseudotsuga menziesii | reverse complement strand
CAAAATCAAATAATATGATTTTTTGACTTAGGAAAATTAAAAATTTCCCTAAGGGAGATAGACCCCTCCTGATCAAAATTGGTCTATCTCTTCAACCACTTATCAGAACAACATGGGACTCGAAGCAATGGCCTAGGGGGTTTCATAGCAATTTTACTTTGCATTCATAGCCCCTATTACAAAATGCCATGCTTGAGTAATACATTATTACCTCAAAACTCAGTTAATTAACCACCAAGGGGTGGAATTAATCAACTGTAAAAAATTAACAAAAATTCAAAAACATAACGAAACTCCGCAAGACTCTAGACAAATGTCTAGCATGGTCATGAATTACACTTTAAGGCTTTAGCCACCTCATGTACTTGACTAGTAGAACGCCCGTCACCACTTTGGAGGATTTTGAGTGAAAACCAAACCGATTAAACTCGTTTGTTCAACAAGATCAATTGGAAAGGGAAAAACACTCGATGAGGGGACTTCCCTAACAATCAGTTCCATGGTGTGGCATCCGTATCATATGATCCACACTAGCACATAAAATTACATTAATTTTCCCACACAGGGGAGCGGACATTTCGTTTTACAAAGGGGCAATTGCCCTGCAGAAGAGAAAAATCCTCAAATTTTTCCAAGGTATAATTATGTACATCCATATGTACATGGAGTTGCCACCTAGTCGAAATAGGTGGGCAACACGACCTATGTGGGCTCTATCTTGTCTAGCAGCTCGGCGATCCTGTTTGTCGCTCCTACATCTTCTTAGCTAAACCCTCTGTCTGTATCTTGTCTCTATTGGAATACAAGTGTGTGTGTGTGTCCTCTCAATCAATTGACCTTTCTTATATAACTTTAGGTAAAGCGAAAACCCTAATTTCACTTTCACTTAAAGTTAATACATAATTAGATTAATTATTTTCCAAATTAAACTTAGGAAAAATAATTAAATATAACAGGTTTCTTGTTTTAGAGTCTCTTGCATGCAAGGGCACTTGCATGCAGGAAGACCTTCCTTGTTGCTGCTAATCTAACACTCCCTCCCAACGAGGAAGGGATCTAGTAGCAACCCCAGCTGATCTCTGAACTTCATAAAACTTTGTTTGCAAAGTGCCTTGGTGAAAATGTCCATCACCTACTCATTTGTCTGCATGTACTCCAACTAAATGGTTCCTCTCTGGACACAATCTCTCAAGAAGTGGTAGCTAATGTCTATGTGTTTGATCCGATCATGGAACATTGGCTTCTCAGATAGCCTAATGCCACTCTAATTGTCACAGTGAACTACTGTAGCCTCTAGCTGACACTCGAACCCTGAAAGTAACTTCCTTAGCCACATACCCTCACAAGCAACCATGTTGGTTGCTGTTATCCAACTTTTTGTACCATAGTTGGGTTACCTGAGGAGCCGCCGACTGACAGACTTGTTCAAAGTCTAATTCCAGTGTATCAGTTGATCCATTTGCATGTCTAGCCAATATTGGCTAGCCAGTTTTTTATTTGAATAATTTTGACCATGGCCCCGCGAGGTTTGTAATAAAATGTGCTAGTAGGATATTTTTGAGTGGTTCGGTCTCCTGAGACGTAGAATCTCAAATAGGGTATTCCAGGGAGTTTTTTGCCCCTGAAAATTATGCTTTGCCTTCAACCAAGTATAATTGACGAGGTTTTCTCCCGCGTCCTCCAAAGCTGGAATGCCCGATGTTGAATTCTGGGCCTTGGGGGGTTATTAGAGCCCAACTAAGTGTTATAAGCCTACTAGACATTATTTAGATAGATCATGGTCATGTCCTAAGTCATCTGGACACATAAAAAAAAATTGAAAAAATCTTTTTCGAACGGGGAAAAAATTATTTTTTAATTTTTTGATTATTAATTACTTTTCCTAAGTTTTTGGGGTTAATTTTTCCATAAATTAAATGGAAAAAACATGTTCGTAGTAAGTCGGTCATCCGGACTCCAAATTCAGTGATTGAAGGCTCTAACCTTAAGCCAAAAATCATTCTTGATCAACCAGCCAGTCAAAACCAACTTTCAGATCAACAATTGGACACACAATGCCTTTTTTCTCAAAAAAGTCAGTTTTGAGTAAAAAAATGAATTTTTATTAAAAAATAATTATTTTGGAGAAAATTAAAACTCTCCAAATTAATCCAAATTCAGTAAAATAAAAGGCTAAATGACATCTCATGGAGCACTTATGATGATTGGAGTTATCATAACTCAACTTAAGTCATCATTAAGAGAGCAATTAATTTATTATCAGTTAGCAGACATGTCATTTCCAACTAAAGAATGAGATGGAGAGCACTCATTGGTCCGGTGATTTGATCGAGGTGAAGACTGAAGCTTACACCATCAGTAGGCTTCCCAAACCTAGTAGTGGCTCCTCTAGACCTAACAAAGTAGGTTTCCTAACCTAGCAAGCAGCTTTCCTATGCAGCAGGGCGTCTCCTTCATCCATTCACGCCCCTCTCTCTCCTGAGGACGGCTTCCACACCTCTGGGCTCATCTGTGGATAAATTTCAGTGTTTAGGGTTGGAGTGGGGGCGCCTTGTCTGGGTGGAGGCCTCCCCTCACTC
This sequence comes from Pseudotsuga menziesii, assembly GCA_001517045.1. Classification (NCBI taxonomy): domain Eukaryota; kingdom Viridiplantae; phylum Streptophyta; class Pinopsida; order Pinales; family Pinaceae; genus Pseudotsuga; species Pseudotsuga menziesii. Next base: position 342,893 of record LPNX010967206.1, on the reverse strand, counting down.
CCGGTTCTCCGATTTAGGTCTAGCATCTCTGTTTGGTGGGCAGGCCGGTTAGGGTTTGAGGATTGGTTTTAGGGTTTTAGCACTCTCTAATTGTACAAATAGAGGCTCCTTTAGCTCTATTCGAATGGATTTTTGTGTAGAGAAACTCTAGTGAAACTTTTATAGTTGCTTGTTGCTTCTATGCAACCATTGGAATAAAATTAAGGCTTTGGAGGCTCATGTGGTGTGATTATTTGGATGATTGCACTTGATGGATGAGTTGATGTTGTTTTAATACTTTTCTTTCTTGTCTATTTGAGATTATGATGTTATGCTTTAGAAAGCTTCTGTAAGCACATAAGAACAGGTATTTGCGGTTTGCAAGTTAGCTGTTTATTGATCTACTTTTAGAACTTTAAAAAGAGCATTGTTTTATTCAGTTATAGTTCATGCTCTTCTTTATTTCAATTTGTGAACAATACATGATCTAATCTTTTGTATGGCAAGTCTATGAGTGTTATTTTGCAGATCCTTCCATCCAACCAAGCAGAAGTTCAAGCTCAACTACATCTTCTTCTCTTTGAGTCAAGTACACTTTTTCGGTAATTGCATGCTTCACGAGATCCAAGTGCTTTCAAAAAAGATCCATAGGTTTCACCATTCTCTCCTAACTTTTATTCATCTTTCAAATTAAAAATCTTTATTTTCTTGGGTTTAGGGCACGTTTGGGCTAAAGTGAACATTCATTCACTTAACCTTTGCTCCAGTTCGCTGCCCTGTGCTTTATTTTCAGCCTTTTAGGCCTTTTATTTGCAGTCTTTCCTTCCCTTAGTTCGCTGTCCACTTTTCCCCACTTTTTACCCTTTTGGACAGCCCTCTTTTGCCCCCTTTTTCCACTTTTTGCAGCCCCTTTCCATCTTGTTTTTGGGCCATCTTTTGGGCTGTACTTTCAGCCTTTTTCACCCTCATTTGCAGCATTTCCTTCCTTTTGTTCGCTATCCATTTTTCCCCATTTTTACCCTTTTGGACAGCCCTCTCTTTCCTCTTTGTTTCCACTTTTTGCAGCCCCTTTCCATCCTTTTTTTCAACCATCTTTTGGGCTGTACTTTCAGCCTTTTTCACCCTCATTTTGCAGCCCTCTTTCTCACTTAGTTTCCAACCTTCTTTGACTTGTCTTTTCCATTCTTTTAACCCTTTTTTCACCCCTCTTACCTTGCCTTTTTCCTACCTCTTTTCTTCCTTTTTTTCGATAGGTTTGGGTAAGTGTTTGTAGCAAGTTTGTAGATTAAATTTCAAGTTATTTTTTATCAACTAATATCATAACAAGTGTGTGTCTAGAGCTCTTAGATTGCAAACAGGTGAAGGAGAGCCCAAAGGCCACAAACGAACAAGCAATGCAAAAAGAACAAAAAGACTGCTATCCCTCTTCTTTCATTCCCTTCTTTCCCCATTCTTCCAAGAAGCAAAGAACACATCATCATTGTAAAAGATTAATAAAAAGAGCTGAGTGGGAGCAAGTCTCCTTCTTTTTCTACTTCCCCTATTTTGGGGAAGCGTGTCTTGTGTTCATTTTCATGATTTACTTAGTATAGTTTTCCTTAAGCAATTAGTTTAGTTCTTTGATTAGACTTAGTTTCATTCTTACTAATTGCTAGTTGTTCCTTAGCTTCGTTTCCACTAATTGCTAGATTCATCATTGCTTATTGATATCTTGTTATAAATTGTTAAATCATAAAGAACCAAAATCCCTTGAATCTCACCATAAGGTGGATTAAGAGTGCTCTCTGTCAGGGAGTTTTAATCAACCGCCTTTCACATTAATCGTTGTGTTTGTTTAATCAAATCATCCATAAGTAAGACTCTTGAACTTGCAGAAACACAAGTCAAGAGCACTCTCTATCAGAGAGCACCTTAGGTTTGCACAATCCCTACATTAGTATCATCTAGATTAGCTAAGTCTCTTGAACCACTGTCATAGGACGAGGTCAAGAGCGCTCTCTATCGGAGAGTTTTAATTAATTAACTTAATAAAATTCACAACTCACACCCCTTTAATTAATTAACCCCCCTCCCTCCTTGCCGGAGTATGCTCTGACCGATCCTAGATCGGAGTACCCAGAAACGGCACTGGATCTTTAAACCCCGCAAGAGTAACCTAATAACACTTAAACACCCCGTAACCAACGCACCGGCGCTGTAGGGATTCTTCCAAAGTACTTCCTAGTAGAGGTGTCGAAACCTCCTGCTGTCACAGATTCTCAGCTAGCTGGTCACTTGACAATATCAGCCTGGGATACTGGACGGGCTCGACATGTCTTCAATGGAAGCAACTTAGAAAAGTTTCCATAGAAAAGTTTCACGGCTTTGATAAACCTTTTTGTTGACACCCTAAAGGAAGACCACTGTTAAAAACTCTTAAAAATTACCAAGAGCACTTGCAAAACCTAATATTCACTGGCATCTTTTGGGGATTCACATCTTTCTAAACACGAAGCATCTCCGATAATTTTACTCCATAGGCACTGGTTCCATCTTTTAGCATTGTTGATAATCTAGGCCATTTGTCCATTGAATGTTTGATTATAAGTTGTATCTGTGAATACTTTATTTATCTTCGTGAATTGCTCAAATATTTGTCTATCTTTTAATTCCAGTGATAGCAACATGGATTGCTTTGTCTTGTGCTCAATTCATCATATTAATCATCTAAACTCACAGAAACTCCTAAATAACACCCATCCACATCTGAAAACATTTAAAACTTAACTTAAACATTGAGCCATAAAAAACTCTTTGTTAGGGACTACCCTCCTTGGCTTCGTTAGGAGTTAGCCTAAACGGAGGAGCTAGGAGTAGGTGACAGTACCTAGCTCTGTGCTTGCCCCCAAGGTCACACCTCTCCCACTTTCCTAAGTGAGGAGACAGCTTTCAGAAGATTTCTGTTGCTGGTGTGCAATCGGTGGACAACAGCTACCATGTACTCAGACTCTCCCGAGCTCAATGCAACTGAATTCTACTTCCTGCTGAACCAAGAGACAACCCCTGACCCAATGCTAAAACCACAACTTGAAGTACGTGTTACCACCTAAGTTGTACTTAGTGGTTTTTTATCAAGTGAGCCTGGTGAACCGGACAAAGATGATTTGTTCGGACTTCAGAAGACCTTCGAAAGTGCTTCTGAGAAGTGCTTGTTGTACTATATCACATGTTCTCACCCCATGGGGGAATTATAATAAGATGTTCGAGCATGATAGTGTCTGTAAAAGACTCGATCTCTTAGACTTTATTTGTCAATCCGATCAGCCCAGGGTGTTTTTTTCCTTGGTTGTTATTGGTTGTTAAATAAACGACAGATAATTTCTGAGTTTTTCACTGAATACCTCCAAAGTTGGCGTGGTCGGCTTGGCATTTAGGCCTATTGAGGTTATTAGAGTCTATGTGTCAATGTATAAGCATGCTAGGCATCATGGTCGAGTCATATGAACATGTCTAAGTCCCCCTAGGTTTTTTTATTTAAAATATTTTTTTATTTTTTTAAGTTATTTAAATTTTAATTTTTCCACAAAAACTTAGGCTATTTTTTAATAATCTAATTGAAAAAATTGGTTTTGTAATAAAAGTGGGCCAAATAATCAGTTTCAGTCATGGGGGTGCTCATTTTCAAGCTAAGAGCACCATGTAAACCTATAGACCCACTATTTCCAAGTTTTGAGTGATTTTCCATCACTTAGGGCAGAAAGCCCCAAAAAAACAATTATTGATTATTTTAATTGATAAATTGATGAATAAATGGAGCAAATCCAAAATCCTAGAACAATGGATTCTCAACCTATTTGATTGAAGTCGGTCTCATCGGCACCAGATTAACTAGAGATTGCAATTCCTTGACTGAAGCTGGAGATCAGGGCAAATCCATAGTTGAACTTCAGCCTCCTTTATGGGGAATTGCACCCTCTCTCTCTCCTCCACACGTGTGGGCTCTTCTAGAAGCTCTGTGGTTGATGATTCAGTCAGCAAGTTGATGTGTTAGCTCAATCAACCCTTCGATTGACAGTTAGGCTCAGTAGAAGCTCAGTTCAGCTTCAGATTAGGCATTGATGGACTCTCCTTCAGTTGCAGTTGTATATCTCCTTGGGCTGGGCTTTGGGATGATTCAGTCAACTCAATAAGCCCCCTCTGGGCTAGGCTTTCAATTTTTTGTATAAATAAAGCATGGCTGCCTCCTTTTCGAGTTAGTTAGAGTTGGATTGAGGAGCTATTGTTGTTGTAATACTGTGTAATATCTTTTGCTATTGGAATAAAGTGAAGCTTTGGAGGCCAAAACGATGCAATGCTCTTATGTGTATGGAATTAACATTGTCCTGCAGCTTTTTTACCGGTGTCTCTCTCTCAATTTCTGCATTTGAATCTTGTCTGGCTTGAATGATTCAACTGAATCAATAGGAGTATAGTTGGGCAAGTAAAACTACTTGTTTCTCAATATCTCATAGCATATATGTCGGAAGATTCAGATTATACATGTTTAAATAAGTTTATTTGCATGTAATCCCTCTCTTTTTTCATATATCTCTATACAAATCTCATAAGATTTTTGTACAGGAATGTTTGTTAGTTTTCAGGTAGCAGGGGTTGGACAAATTGTGGATCTAGCTTGACTCCACTGGGTATCCGATTGTTTTGTTAAGGCATTGTCCCTCGACATTCTGCTAACTAGTCTTTTTTGCAAATCCATTCCAGCAACAAGCGCTCTTCTTTTCCTCTTCCTCCTTCAATTTTTTTTAAATCACTCTGGTTACTTGTTTTGCAGCTTTAAAATTGTTTAGATCTATCCATTTCAGAATTCATTTTACATAGATCTTGCTTCCTTAAAGCTCATAAACTAGATCTCATTCCTAAAGAAATTTTACAAGCACTCTAGATCTAGTTTTAGGAAAAAATGTCATTTTTCAAGGCTATGAAAGTAGATCTAAAGCTTGTTGAATGCATGGTTGTTTCCTTAGAATCTAAAAAGTTATATTCAGCAATTTAAGTGCTTCATATTGGCTGCCCAAAAAGCAGGCATTTTCTTGGTTCTTTTTCCACTTCTTTAAAAACTAGTTTTAACTTAGAATTTTGGGGTAAAAAGTGTGTTCATCCAAAAGTACTTTTTTTGGGCATATTTAACTGTGATAAGCTTGCTGGTTTTTAGTAGGTATAACAGAAAAGAGGAGGAGGTGCTGTCCAGAAAGCATTTTTGGACCATTCGAAACCCCCCAGGAGATCTTCGTCTTCCCAAAATTTGAAAATTTCGCAATTTGTAAACCTTTGGTCGCATTCCGTATAAGGACCAAGTGGATTAATTTCAGTTTGCTGATATTGTAATTGTTGCTAATAAAAAGAAAAATCTCTTCGAATAGGCTCTTTCGAGCCTATTGACCATCGCCCCTGGAGGGATTCGCGTCCGTCTCATTTTTTACATTTTTTCATCTTTTTTCAATCTAGTGTAGTTCTAATCTACAGGGGTAGTATACTTTGACTTATAATCATTGTCATATTCCATATCTGGTGGTTTCAAAGTAATTTTAATACTTACCCCATGAACCTCCTTTTGAGCCGAAACGTGAAAAAAGAGTCGTGGTAGTCTAATTAGAAAATTGTGGTTTGCTTATTTGTTTATGCTTCATCTGCTATCATTAATTGTTTTAATAATCATAATAAAATCAACCCCTCCTTGATTCCCCGATTGAGGTCCACTTGGACCGAAAGAGGTTCCTGAAGGGTTTTTCTTTTTAATAACAACACCTCTTTTAAAATTTTCTAAAAATAACAAAGACTCCAGTGTGTATGCTCTGTACTTGGCTACGATTCGTCCGATCAGTCAAGCTGCATAAAAAGCACTTGAGTGACTAGATTAATTAGTCTTCACCACCCAAATTGACAAACCATCAGGCGAAAATCCAACGCCTCGAACAAACTGTAAGCGGTGGCAAAATACCCAAAGGAGTAGAAACAACTGGAAAGTGACATCGAGGCGCCGATCTCTGTCACACCCTGACGGGTGCGTTATGAACAACAGTCTCCGAGACTCCGTTCCAGCCCACAAACACCTTGCGGGTAGCCGTGAAAGTTCACTTTTGGACATACTCCAAGTACCCCTCAGGTATATCTGAAGTTCCATTTTCGCCTAATCTAATTAATTCACATTCCACATTAATTTAAAATCTACCAAGAGACAATTGCAAAACATTCTTTCAAGCGCATGCAAGCACATTATTTTCTTTGTTGACTCCATTTAAGGCACTAGTGATTTATTTGATCAATTCTTTCGATTATATATATATTGAGTGTCATTACTGTGCTTATCTGCTTTAAATCTTGTATCTTGTTATCTTTTTTTCCACTGGTTAATTTCAAAAAACTCCTAAACAACTTAATCAATATAACACCATCACACTAAGTAATTAGCCTTAGTAATTTAATAGGGTCTACCCCCCTTGGCTTCGTTAAGAGTTAGCCTGAACGAAGGAGTCAAGAACAAGGTGACAGCCTTGACTCGAGACTTGCCTCCAAGGACACACCGAGTGGCTTGAAGATTTCTGCCACGTAACCCAAATGTGTGAAAGGCGGCAACAGTATCCTTCCTATCCTCTACACATCTTTCCCAGTCAGCATCTGTGAAACCTGCTAATGTACACTCCCCCTGCACTCATAAACCAATCCATACTCCACTATACCTTTGATGTAGCAAAGTATGTGCTTCACAAAAGTCCAATGCACTCTCTGAGGATCCACCATGAACTGACTCAAAGAGTTGACTGCAAAGTTGATGTTTGGTCGTGTGTTGACTAGATACATAAGTGATCCGATAAGTTGACGATACAAGGTAGGATCAAATCTGTCTGACCTTGATGCATCAATATTCCTCCAGTTAGAAACTAGAGGTATGGACATAGGATTGCAATCTTCCATCCTAAATCTCTTCAAGGTCTCTATCGCATACTTCCCCTATCCAATAAAGAAGCATCCATCTCTCTGCCAAACCTCCAAGCCCAGAAAGTAATGCATCAACCCAAGGTCTTTCATCTCAAACTCCACTGCAAAATTGGACTTGCAGTCTCCAATTAGCCTCTCATCTCCTGTCAAAAAGAGATCATCCACATATAAGACCAGTATGAGAGGCACCTCACGTGTAAAGAAGTACAAGTTGTGGTCAGCCTCACTTCGCTGAAATCCCATCTCTCGTAGATAGCTATCTATCCTCGAGTACCATGCTCGAGGTGTCTGCTTGAGCCCATAAAGAGCTTGATGCAGTCTGCATACATGCGGCTCCCTGTTCTCCACATCAAACCCCTCTGGCTGCTCAATATATACCTCTTCCTCTATCACTTCATTTAAGGAAGGCAGTCTTGACGTCCATCTGATGGACTTGCCAACCCATCTCTGCTGCTAAAGAGATAATAGTCAAAATGGAAGAATACCTGGCAACTGGAGCGAAGGTCTCCTCATAGTCAATGCCCTCCTTATGTGAAAACCCCTTTGCCACGAAGTGTGCCTTATACTTTTCCACACTTCCATCTACTACATGCTTCACCTTGTAGATCCACCTAGATCCTACCACCTTCTTGCCTTAAGGTCTCGACATAACCTCCCATACCTGGTTCTTCATGATTAAGTCATACTCCTCAACCATGGCCTCCTGCCACACATAATGTTGTGCAGCCTCCTCGAAACTGGAAGGTTCAAAGTTAATCAACTCTGTCATTAGTGCCATATAACTAAGACTCACTAGTGGTTTGCTCCATCTCATGGAGCTCTATGGAGGATCCACCTACCTAGAATCCTGAACAGTAGACTTGAACCACTTAGGCCTTGGCCTAGTGTCGACCTGCTACGGCTGCTGGATATCCGTCTGCTGCTGTAGCTCATCCTCCAAGTCAATGACTAAAGGATCATGTCCACCTGACTTCCTTTGACTACTAGAACCTGTGCCCTGTTTCTGTACTTGTAGCTGTACATCTGGCACCTCCAACTTGATCCCTGTGTCCTGTGCTGGCTGCTGCTCTACTGGTTGTTACCACCCCAATTGGACCAAGGTGTCCAATTTTTCTCACAACCTGTAGAGAGCTGACACTTTGGAAAGACCTACATGTGTTCTGCAAGAGCCTATGATTCTCCTGAACAACATATCCGGATGCCTATCGAATGCCTTTTGAAAAAGGGCAAACCAGCAGATTTGGAGCAAATGTCTTGAAGAAGATATGAGATTGGATGGATAATTTCGATAGGCAGGAAAGCCAACGCGTGTTGCCCTTTTTTAGCTATAAAGACATATCAGATTTTAGTACAAAACGCCAATCCTATAGTTGCTTGTTAATTACAATTGTTTGCAAAGAAGTGGTATTATACCTGACACTTCAAAGAGCTAACAGCCTAATCAAATGACAGTTAATTTGAAGATGTCTCATTCTTACACACAGTTCTAATATTTAAGCTGATTTTTAACAGGTGGCAGAGAAAGTGATCAGTGGTGATCAACACTAAGTATGAAAACTCAGTTATGTGTTAGATGGCGGCCATACCGATAAGCATTTTTTTCGTGGAAAATCCCCTGGCTTTACAGGTCAATTCGAGCATCTGCTCTTTTGCACTTAAAGCATCATCTTGGTTGCAGATGGAGTTCTACGTCTGACAACCACCGGGAATGTCTTCGCCGATATGACTCGCAGCTCTGTTGGGTGTGGATTGAACCTATCTGGTTTGAAGGAAATCGTTCACGCCTTGTGACCAATCGCTGAGCAATTCACGTTCAAGTAACTGAATATATTGACACTAGCAGCCGATTAAGTTAGCAATCTATCATCTGGTAGTGGTTTTTTGAGATAGTGTTGTATCGTGAAGTTTGAAGCAACCAACAATTATTTTATGGTTGATGCCGAGTCGTGGAGCAAATCTAAGCTTTCTTTTGGCAACCGAGTGCATGAAATCTGTTTGATTCATGGAGCACAGACTCGTCCAACTCATCAATACTAAGATTCGTTTTGTATCGTTGTTGGGTATAAATGCTGAACATCACCCACACTCCATGATTAAACTCAACACCAGGCTCAAGGTTTAATGAGATAGGAGTTAGCAGAGGCAACCGAAAAAGAGACTTCCAGACTACAGTTGTTCCCGGCTATTACGGATCGTTGGCAGCCACTCGGGCACTCTCCTTCTAGTGAAGCTTGGAACCGAGCAGAAGATTAAAGCTCCACGTGCTATGTTGTCAACAACTGCTGAGGATATCCTCGTTGATGGATCGCTATCTCTACAACAACCATTGCTTGGAGGGGCTATCTTTTCCACCCACGTTTCATTTCTCACATGGAAGTCGGAAACTAGACTTTGGAGAAATCTAATAATGATCGTGGATATTTTTGGAGGCATAATAAGTAGCTTTAAACGAATAGTCAAATTGTGAGTCCATTTAAATAAACTTTTTCTTTACGGGATAGCCAAAGGCTACATTAAATAAATTAAAGTTTGGTCTAGTAGTCATTTAGGGAGGGAAAGGTGGATCTTAGATTCACTTTATTTTTATTTTATTGTTTTATTTTCCTTTTTATTATTTTATGAGAGCCCTCTTTGGCCTATAAAGAAGGAAGCCTACTTCTTTGAAAAGATGGAAAAACTGGGTGGATTTTTCCCCAAAGCTTAATAGAAAAAATATCTTTTTGGGTTTTATGGATGTTCGATTGAGCACTCTCTGTGATGTGTGGTGTGAACTTGTATGAATGAGCGATTGTTGCTATAAGCCTTTTTGCCTTTCTATGTTTGTGTCGGATACCACAAACAGGCGCTATATCTTATTGGAAGGTGAAAATCCTTAGCAATTGCTAGCCTTTTCCCTTTGTGAGCATGCATACACCATTGACACAAGGCCCTCGTGGGTTCTCCTTTCACTCCATTTCCCCCTTTGGTATACGGGCACTGGTCCATTTGTGAGGATTGATCTTTCCCTCTTTCGCATCAACATTCAACTACTACATCTATGCTACAACTGTTTCTCTAAGGAAGCCTCTTCGTTTCACCTTGTCCGTCATTTCACCTGCCTTAGTGAGCCTAACCTTAGGGAAGCCCCCCTTGAGTTGGAGAAGAGCCAACCTGAAGCAAGGAAGAGAAGAGTGTGATGACAGTGGCTGCTCTTTTCGTAGTTGCAATCGGGTCGGTGTGCCTATTTTTGGGCTTTGACACACGCATGCCAGTCAGAAGTGCTTGTTGTACTATATCACATGTTCATACCCTATGGGGGAATTGTAATAAATGTTCTAGCATGATAGTGTCTGTAAAAGATTCGGTTTATTAGACTTTATTTGTCAATCCGATCAGCCCAGGGTGTTTTTTCCCTTGGTTATTATTGGTTGTTGAATAAACGACTGATAATTTCTTAGTTTTTCACTTAATACCTCCAAAGTTGGGGTGGTCAGCTTGGCATTTAGGCCTATTAAGGTTATTAGAGTCTATGTGTCAATGCATAAACATGCTAGGCATCATGGTCGAGTCATATGAACATGTCTAAGTCCCCCTAAGTTTTTTTCATTTTTTTTATTTTTTATTTTTTTCAATGTTTTTTATTAAAATTTAATTTTTCCAAAACTTAGGCTATTTTTTAATAGTTTAATTGGAAAAATTGGTTTTGTAATAAAAGTGGGCCAAATAATCAGTTTCAGTCATGTAGGTGCTCATTTTCAAGCTAAGAGCACCATGTAATACCATGGACCCACTTTTTTCAGGTTTTGGGTGATTTTCCATCAGTCAAGTCAGAAAAACCCAAAAAATCAATCATTGATTATTTTAATTAATAAATTGATGAATAATGGAGCAAATCCAAAATCCTAGATCAGTGGATTCTCAGTCAATTTGATTGAAATCAGTTAGATCTGAACCAGATTGACTGGATCTGACAAATCCTTGACTGAAGGAGGTGATCTAGACAGATCTAGAGTTGAACTTCAGCATCCTTTATGGGGAATTGCGCCCTCTCTCTCTCGTCCACATGTGTGGGCTCTCCTGGAAGCTCTATGGATTGATGTGTCAGTCTGTGGGTTGATGTGTCAGCTCAATCAGCCCCCCGATTGACAAGTAGGCTCAGTGGAAGCTCAGTTCAGCTTCAGATCGGCATTGATGGACTCTCCTTCAGCTGCAGTGGTCTATCTCCTTGGGATTTGCGCCCCCCTGGGCTGGATCTCCTATTTTTTGTATAAATAAAGCTCAGATCACCTCTTCCAAGCTAGTTAGAACTGGGATTGAGGTGTTGTTGCTCTTGTACTATGTTATTGTTTATTATTCTGGAATAAAGAAGCTTTGGAGGCAAGATCTATGGTGTAATGCTCTTCATGTGTGGATGGCGATTGTCAAATGCTTCTAAGGTATAATCTGTGTTATTTATCATTGCTTTTGTTGGTTAATTGTTGGCCTTGAAGGAGAGAGCTCCCTCCTTTTAGGGTAAGAGTTTATTCTAGTTTGATTTATGCTCTTACTGTTTGCTTGTTTCAGATCTATTGGAGTTGCATGTATTTTAAGTTTAATTGCATGCTTTCCAATTATCTCTTCCAACAACACCTATGTTTTAACCATCTGTTCATGCAAGGATTTCTAAGTTGCAGGTGATCTTGCTTGTAGAAGAGGTTGAGCTGGTTTGCATCTTCCTTATCTTCAAGATCTTCTGAATGACATAGTCCCTCGGTGTTCCACCAAAGCAGACTCCAAAGCCCAACATTCCCAGGCTTCCAACACTCTTTTTCTCTCTTTCTCCTTCAAAAAATCAATTTTCTTACCTAGTTACTGTGTTCAAAATCTTTGTTATCATTTGGATCTGTTATATTAAAGTAAAATTTACATAGATATGCTATTTCAAAGCTCATAGTTTAGATCTCATTTTTGAAAAGTATCATTAAGCATTCTAGATCTAGCATAAGGAAATCATCCGTTTTGCATGGCAAGTTAAAGAAAATCAGTAGGTTGCATGCTCTAGATTTCCTTTTCTGTTTTAAAAAAGATTAAATCCAAAAATAAGTGCATATTTCATTGGCTGCACAAACAGCAAGCCAAGATCCCAAGGAAAGCTTGCTTTCCCTGGTTCCTTTTTCACCTATTTAGCTAGTTTTAACTTAGTCTTTTTTGAGTTAAGGTAGGCTGACCCAAAGGTACTCTTAAAGTACTTTTGGGCATATTTTATTCTAACATGCTTGCTGGTTTTTAGCAGGTGTAACAGAAAAAAAAGAAGCTGCTGTTCGAAAGTGGCCTCGGGAGCATTCAAATCCCCCCAGGGGTCTCCCCTTTCACTAAAATTTAAAAAAAATTGGAAAGTTGTAAGATCTTGGTTTCATCCCGTATAAGGACCAAGAGGTTTATGATATTTCAATTTGTTGATATTGTAACCAATAATAATAAAATAAAATCTTTTTTGAGTAGGCTCTTTCGAGCCTGCTCCCCATCCCCCCAGGGGGGATCTGCGTCCGTTTCACTTTTTTGCATTCTTCTCTTTTTTCTGCTCTAGTCTAGTACTAACATGCAGGATTGTATACTTTGATATAATTTTGCATTATTCCATATTTTAATTTCAAAAGAAATCATACTACTTACCCCACGACTTCCCGATTGACCCGCAAGGGGAAAGAGATGCATGGTAGGACTAATTAGAAAACCGGTGTTGTGTATCTTTGATTCCATTTTCATTAATTGTTTTGTTTGTCATAATAAAATCAACCCCTCCTTGATTCCCCGATTGAGGTCCACTTGGATCGAAAAAGGTTCCTGGAGGGTTTTATTTTTAACAAGAACACTTGTTTTAAAATTTACTAAAAATAACAAAGACTCCAGTGTGTATGCTCTGTACTTGGCTGCGGTTCGTCCGATCAGTCAAGCTGCATCAAAAGCACTTGAGTGATTAGAATAATTAGGACTCACTTTCCCCAAATTGACAAACCATCAGGCGAAAATCCAACGCCTCGATCAAACCATTACGGTGGCAAAACACCCAAAGGAAGCGGGAACTCCTGAAAAGTTACCTCGAGGCACCTATCTCTGTTACACCTTCGGGTGCCTTATGAACAATAGTCTCAGAGACTCCATTCAGCCCACATATTCCTTGCGGGTAGTTGTGACGGTTTAGTTTTGGACATACTTCAAGTACCCCCTAGGTATATTTGGAGTCCCCTCGCCTAAGTTAAATTACTCATCTTCTTACATTAATTTAACATTAACCAAGATACAATTGCACAACATTCATTCCAGCACTTGCAAGCACTTTTAATTGTTTTTCGACTCCATTTTCAAGGCACTGGTCAACTGTTTATTTCTTTCAATCTATATGTGATTGGGTGTCATTTTCGTGCTTACTTGTGATTATCTCATCATGTTACTTCTTGTTTACAATTGTTAAATCGAAACTCCTAAAAAACTTACTCTTCAATACCATCATCATACTAAATAATTTTTCCTTAGTAATTTAATAGTGTCTACCCCCCTTGGCTTCGTTAGGAGTTGAGCTTAAACGGAGGAGTCAAGAACAAGGTGACAGCCTTGACTCGAGACTTGCCCCCAAGAACACACCGAGTGGCTTGAAGATTTCTGCAACGTAACCCAAGTGTGTGAAAGGCGGCAACATGGCCAAAGAGTATGATGCCCTCCTTCCCAAGACACAACCTGATTCCGAACAGGAGATCCATGAAGAACACTTTGAAGATCAAAGCAAGCACTTCAAAAAACTGATCATTGAATATCTAGTTGATGAAGCATCACAAGGGCCCTTGGTTGTGTTATCACATATACATTTTCAGTATGGTTTCCATGATGCAGCATGCAGACTTGTCTTTTTTTCTATTTCAGGCTACTTTTACATGGGGTATCAGCATGGATCTCTACAGCTTCATTCCACTTCAGAGCCTTGTTCTTGATATTTTCCTTGCCAGGACTGAGATTCAAGAGTTCATTGAGATGATTTTGGTGATGATCTAGTTCATTAGAGCAGAGCAACAGATCAGGAGTTGATACACATAGTCACAGAGGAGCTTATCAGTTGGAGACAAGTATACATCGTGAGATTAGGTATATTTGGTTTAGTTTTGCTCTATGATGTATCTCAGACACCTATGCTAGTCATGTTAGGATGATTGTGGTGACCTATGCTCATATATTCTATATTTCTCTAACCTATGTTATGATTGATGGGCACTGAGCCAAACACTATTTTGCAAAAGGTATATTTTATTATTATTATTGTTGGTCACCATGATTATGAATCACTGACTCAAGTTGGGTTTTGATATACACCATTGGAGCATGTCTTACCTTGGAATGTAACAAGATCATATTGGCATGTTATCTCACCTTGATTTTGGGAACTTTGACCTAGTCAACCCAGTTGACCAAGTCAATCACGTTTCCCAACGCAGTGACTCAAAAATACAAAATGGTCTATATTTGTTCGAAACATACCCAGGACCAATACAGCGGTTTCAGTTTTTAGAGTTTGGCCCCGGTTCTCCAGAAAAGTGACTATTATCACTTAATTATTGGCCAAATGATTTATTTTTATTCCAGATGGCAGTATCTTTGGTTCTCCTAGAGCATAGCAGTTTTCCAGGGGGTATGAGTAGTCACATATACCATTCTCCTTTGTCTCCATATCATCTAGAGCAGTCAATTTTCCCTAGTTTGCATCCTAGAGTGAGTTATGATGGATTTATCAGTTTCCAGGGATTGTACCAACAGAAAATGAATTAGAAATTCACTGAGAAAATTGATTTGGCCTCCTGGGTCAAGGAAATGGCTTGGAACTTTGACAGATGATGTTTCTCGGCATCCCGGACAGTCCTCCAGCATTTTTTAGTCAGGAGATGTCCGGATTATTTATTTATGGCTCGGCCAGTGAGGAAAACCCTCCAAGGGGCGCCCCCTCTAATTGGCTATTGATGTATTTCATTGTTATATCTTATATTATGAAGCTGTAAAGAGACCTGGGGTGAATTAAGCCCCTCGTGACCCCCTCCTATGATGTATCATGTCATATCTTATGTTATGTTGGTGACATTTCACATTAGAGGGACGTCCTTGAGCAAAGTGTGCCCCCTCTTTGACTTAGTCACTTGATCCATGCATTAGTTGATGTATTTTGATCTCCACTATTGATGATGTTATAATCTCAACCGTTGAATGATAAACTGAGTTACGGTCTATGTCTCTCTCAAACTATTTAAGAGAGGGGACCCCCCCATTGTAATTCATGAGCTTTGGCACCGGAATATCAATAAAGAGATTTTTGTCTGGGATTACTTTTCTGTGTATCTTGTGGATGTTTTGATCTGATGACTAGCACTGTTATTCTTCCATACCGAGTTTCATTCGAGATAGATCTTGCATTTTTCTTTACCCATCTCATCTGCAGGAAAATGAGGCACGCTAGGAGAGAGAAGGCGTTTTGTGGGGCAACTTACCTTCGTCTCGGCTCCGGGGTGTTTGGTTCAGGGAGTATCTTCTTCTCTATGATTTTTTATTCCCTTTTCCTTTCTGTATTTTGAATATCTCATTCGTTTGTCTGATCGGTTGATGTTTCTTTGATCTGGCAGGTTGAAGGGGGCGCAAGGGTGACTATGGCATAACAATATCATGATCTTACTCGAGAAAGTTCATTTTGATGGGAGATTGGCATTCTTCATCATTTCTCAATCCATCTACGAGTTCCAGGTATGTCTCGTAGGTAAGTTTCTCTTCTTTTATTTTCTGTACATGCATTGCTCATCATTCCATAATATTAAAACCCTCGTTTCGTAGATCTATGAGTTCTAGCTTGGGACGAGCTATAAAATTAAAAACCCACTTTTGATTTAATGTAAAACCCCTAGATTTAAATTTTCGACTTAATCGGACTCCATTTACCCATTCAAAGCACTGACCAGTTAATAGGGGAAAAACGCCCCCCTTGGGGAAAGTGGTCTTTTTCACAAACCGCAAACTGGGTATTATCGGTTTCATCTCCAATCGCCTAATCTTGCACCCAAAAACCAATCCTAGTGTCCAATTGTACTTAAATTCACTATTTTGCCCTAGATCCCAATTTTCCTGCATAAACCCTAGGGCAAAATTGGGGCTTTTCACCTGGATGCTCCGAATCTCTCGGTTTTCATCTTAAACTCTAATTAACCATCTAACTAAGAGATTCAACCAAGTTTCCCTCGTCCATCTGTTCAGTATCCTTAATTTTAGGGTTTCTTTGTCATAGGGATGCCCCCTGGGCTTAGTGTTTCACTAGGTCCAAAGTGCCTGTGTCCTCGACTGGTGTGACATCCGAGTTCTTTCGAAAATCCTGGATATCGTAGGTCACGACTTTAGTTGCCTTTCCTCTGTCATCCTGAATAGGATGATCTCACGGGGCATCTACAAGATTCATGATAACAGGTTGAAGACATTACTGAAGAGCTTCCTGATATCGACATTAAAGATGAGAAGCCACCTCAGGTATATTTTGAAAGTAATAACACTTGTATTGCAAATCTGCCTCGTGAGAGGCTTCTGAATGACCAAAGTCAAATTGAAGAAGGGTTTCCCATTGCTTATTTAAGCCCTCTTCAACGTTATATTGATGAAGCATGCAGTCCAACATGCTATACGATTGGAAATTTGAGAGATGGCTTACGTTTGCAGCATGAGTTTTTTAATGACAGCCATACTTTTATGGCATTTCTAGGTCACACTTATAATATATTTGATGAGATCTTGTTTTGGTTAATGACCAAACACAAAGGGAAAGTTTCTGTTTTTTATGAGGAGCTGAGATCACTCCATTGGTTGTATCATTACACCTAGAGCATGCCTTTTTTCATGTTAAGCTAGGTTAGGTAGGAAGAATAAAGCTCTTGCATGAGTCGACCGCACCCAGTGCAAGCCCTATCGTTCGTGAGGACTCATCATAGACCATCCATACCACTGAGGTTAGGACCACTCCCAAGTGACTGTTGTACTACGGTATCTACACTCACGTGTAGATATATTCTTCCACGCAAGAGTATTGTTTGTTGAGCAGATCTCGACCACATGTAAAATGTCGGCCCTCATCGTAGAACAACCATACCACTAAGGTTAGGACCACTCCCAAGTGAGTTTTATACTACGGTGTCCGTGACGACTCATCATAGAGCATCCATACCATGAAGGTTAGGACGACTCCCAAGCGAGTGTTATTCTATGGTAACTACATATGAATGTAGGTGTTATCCACTAATTTTGCACTTAGTGGATTTTTTAGTGAGTCGCCAAAGCATTGAACAAGTACACTTGTTCGTGATTAGAATTCAGAAGTCCGCCAGCCTTTTCCTAGGACTCTATTCGGAACTTTTTGTAAATACATGTTCATACCCCCTTGGGGAGATTGTAAAAAATGTCCTAGCATTTAATTTTTTATAAAAGGCTCGACTTCCCGGACTTGGGCATCAAGCCGACTAGCCCAGAGTGTTTTTTTCCCTTGGTTATTATTAGCTGTTGAACAAACGACCAATAATTTCTGAGTTTTTCACTCGCTCCTCCAAAGCTGGGGTAGTTGTCTTGTTGTTTCGGCCTTGGGAGGTTATTAGAGCCTTCGTGTCAGTATTTTTTGTCATGCTAGGTATTCTGATTGAGTCGTATGAACATATACTAGGCCCCCCTAAAGTTTCATTGGATTCCGAGAAAATAATTTTCTTCGTTTTTTAAGCCATTTTTTAATGGTTTAAATGAGAAAATTCATAATGTAATAAAGGTGTCATCCGGAGTCCGTTTTTGGCATTGTTGGGCTCATTTTCAAGTCTGGAGCAGCATCATTACCCCAAGGGCCACTTTCACCATCACACAGTCAACCAGAGCACCCCGTAAGGCAGTATTTGGCTAAAAGAGCCTCAGAATAGCATTTTAATGCTAAAAGTGGACATAATGCACTTAATCAAAATATTTAAAAATGTCAAACATCATTATTTTAATGATGATAAGGTGACTTGGCATGGGTCCCCATGGTTAAACGACTTCACTAAAAAAGAGAGGTGACATGGCAAGGCATTAAAACTTTGGTTTAAAATCAAAGTTGGAATTAATTCATGAGAGGAGAAGTTCACGTGAAGGAGAGCCCACACTTGTGTGGAAGTATGATGTTTGGAGTTCACGCTAGCATGGGAGTGGGTATGTGTGGTCCCCTACCCATTCAATAAATTAATTTTATAAACCATATCCAAAGAAATATTTTGCAAAGAGATGGTGGCGATTTGCTTCAAGTCAAGAGGGTGACGTGGGTAAGGGGATCTCACACTAGTGTGGGAGTATGTGGTAGTCTGAATGGCATTGGTGGGGGACCCATCCACTTATTAAAATATGATTTAAAACATAGCATATAATATGCTTTCCCATGCCTACGATTTCAAACTAAAGGATGACGTGAGGTTGGAGCTCGCGTAGCATGGTGATGGGTATGCATGCGATTGGTATTGAGTGGGCCCCCAATCCACACTCATCATTTATTAAACTAAACCATAGTATTACATCATCACCATTTTATTTCAAGTGGGTGTGATGACGCCAAGCTGTCGTACGACTCACACGTGAGAGGAGAAGGAGACGTCGAATGGCTTGTTTGGTGGGCTCTTCCTTGTTTCGTGGCCAGCTCACGGCTTGGCTCCCTTCAATCACGAGTTCAGCACTCACTTCAGATCAATTCATGCTCACTTAACTAAGCTTGAGCTCTGGTTCATTAAAAGCCCCTGGGGCTTGGTATTTTGTATAAATAGAGGTGCTTGGCACTCTCTTCAAGATGGGAATTTTTGACATAGAAGCTCTGGAGAATTTTCATTGTAATATTTTGCTTAAGATTTAATAAAGTTGATGACTTTGGAGGTCAATGCAAAAGCTCTTTGTTTGTCATGATTCACCTTGTGAGGTGATTACCTTTCTTTGCTCCCTTCTCTCTTGATTCTTAAGCATTCGAGTGTATAATTGTTGAAAGCTAACAATCTAGCACTATATTGTATAATCCATGCTTTTCTCTTTAAGTTGTGTTGCTTTCAAGTATTGTCCAATATACAGGGGCTCTTTATGGTTAACATTCATTCTGCAAGTTTTACAAGGAGTCATTTTCTTTCAAGAAAGTCGAGAAGCATAAGTTTCTTTGCCTCTAGCATCAAGCAGAAGCAATTCTTTCCGGTTACTTTTCTTAAGTTGGATCTAAATATCTCTCTTCTTTCGTCATATTTCTATGTATCATATGTTAGTTTTGACCAGAGAAAGTAAGCTTGGGATTTCATCCCAAGTGCCACATAATTTTGTGGCTACTTCTCTTTCCCCATTAGCATCCTTGCGTACATCCAACTAGATTGGACGGTTTCAGGACTAGTGCTTCTAGTGGTCGCCTTGTTCGGAAGTTGATCCCACCTTTGGTTTATTGTCTTGTTGACTTTTTGTCCTCTTCTTCTAGGTTGGATTTGGCCTCCTTCCACCTTGTTGTTTGATTGTCTTCTTCGATTTCTTCGCTGCCCTCTTTCTTCAAAATTTTTGCAGCCACTTTTCTCCTAAGTTGGTGCCCTGTTTTTACCATTTTTTGCAGCCCTCTTATTGATTAGTTTGCTGCCCCATTTCCTCGTTTTTTGCAGCCAACTATCTGCAGTTCGCTTCCCCCCTTTTTTCCCTCGTTTCCTCATTTGTTTCAGTCCTCTTTTGCCCGCTTTTTGCTCCTTTCTATCCTCTTCCTTGTTCCCATTTTGCAAGTTTGAAGAAAAGGTTCTCAACAAAAACATAAATCACTCTCCTTTTTGTATAAAATCTATTAAAAAAGCTTCATTTTTATTCTTCTCGCTTTATTTTAAAAGTCATTTTCAAGGGTTAAATTCCTAGGGCAAATTGTAACACTTAATAAAATTTCTCTTTTTTGAGTGGGGTTTTTAAGCCCCCACTCCCAACCTCCCCCATTTGGGGAGGTTTGTGGTGTTTTTTTCTTTTGTGTTCTTAGATTAGATTTGCTTTACTTAGAATAGTTTCATTTTCTTGCTTAGAACACTAATTGTTAGATTAGCTTGTTTTGATTCATTGTGAAGTTGTGTACTTTGTCATTTAAAAATCTCATCTTTCAAAAGTATTTCAACTGCTTTAAAGTAGAAATCTCTTGAATCTCACTTTGTGGATCAAGAGTGCTCTCTATCGGAGAGTTGTTTATTTCGGTTTTCCTACTTACCCCCATGCTCTCCCAATCAAGGCCTAAAAACCTGAAAGAGATTCTTGGGTAGATTAGTCATTTTACTTTTTTGCAAGTTAATTAATTAATTGCTAAGTCTCTTGAACTTGTCGAAATCCAAGTCAAGAGCACTCTCTATCAGAGAGCATTCCCACTACATTTCCTTGCATCAAGCATATATTTTAGCTAAGAATCTTAAACTTTTGTAATAAGACAAAGTCAGGAGCACTCTCTGTCGGAGGGTTTTAATTAATTTATTTAATAAAATCTTTCAACTCACATTCCCCTTTAATTAATTTACTTCGTTGACATCCTTCACCTAGTATGCTTTGCCGACTTTCGAGAAGGCCTCGTACTCAGAACGATGAACGGACTTGCTAAGATTGCAATAACAAACACAAATTAAAATTTTACTCCTTAACCAACGCACCAGCGTTGTAGAAAGCTTCAAATCCATTCTTAGTATGGACGCCGGAACTCCCCGTTGTCTAAGCTTCCCGACTAGCTGGTCACTCATGGATACCAGCCCGATATACTGGATGGGCCGACATGTCTAGAACGGAGTGACTTTGAACACTTTCCCGGTCGATCTCTGATACCTTCTTCGTTTCAAAGCCATAATAAACAAGACCACTAAAATCTTTAAAAACACACCAAGAGCACTCGCATAACATTCACTAGCTTTATTTTCAAGACTTGTTGTTAATTTCTTTAAGCATTGCAGTACTTTGACTCCATAAGGCATGGGTCTATTATTTTATGCATGATTATTAATCTAGATCATTTTGTCTTTGGTTTGTAAAAATCTTTAACTGTGAATGCATCTTTATTTACAAGTTCTTGATATACTGTTCATTTGTTAATTTAGTACAACAATGTGGATTGCTATTTTGTGTCTTGTGTTCAAAATTCATAATAATAATACATCCTTCATCACAATAACTCCTAAACAACATCCATCCGCATCATTCACACATTAGAACTTAACTTAAACACATTGAGCCATAGAAAACTCTTTGTTAGGGACTACCCCCCTTGGCTTCGTTAGGAGTTAGCCTAAATGGAGGAGCTAGGAGTAGGTGACAGTACCTGGCTCTGTGCTTGCCCCAAGGTCACACCTCTCCCATTTTCTCAAGTGAGGAGACAGCTTTCGAAAGATTTCTGCTGCTAGTGTGCAATCGGCAGACAACAGTAGGCATACTCTCCATACAAGAGTATCATCCGCAGAGCAGATCTCAACCGCATACAAAATGTCGACCCTATCGTCTGTGAGGACTCGTCGTAGAGCATCCATACAACTAAGGTTGGGACCACTCCTGAGCGAGTGTTAGTCTACAGTATCGACAACTGAATGTGGGTACTCTCCATGAAAGAGTAACATCTGCAAGGCCATTCTTAGCTAGTAAGGACCACTCTCATGCACAAAATGTTATACCTGCCATCTTTAAGAGAGGATACTATCATCCATAAGTGAATGTTGGACCTTGTCAGCATCTTCAGGCGCATTGGCCTCTTTCATGCTAGAGCATCACTGTCATCCATCATCGATGTCAGTCTCATCGTCACTCCCCCTTCCTGAGAGGATCCATATTATCAACCTGCTCCCCCTGTTATAGTTCAAATCTGTTATAGCTCTAAATGACACATCTCTACCTGTGACCACTTTCCCATGATTTCGTCGCATGTCGACACTTCATGAAAAGTCATTGAAAGTCATTGAAAAAACACCTAACTTGGAGGACCCATATCTGGAGTTCTGTAACTACGTTTGACCTCATCTTTGCACCGTTGGAAAGATATTTCTGTTAGCTAAAACTTTCTAGAAGACACCAAAGTCTGAAAATGCCCAGAAATACCCTAAAAATGAGTTTTTTTGATGTGTACGTGAGTTTGCTTAAGGAAACCAACGTACGTACGCGAGTTGCTATATATAATAGTCGCGTACGCCTTAAATACGTGACTTTCTGCATTGCAACCCACGTATACCTCCTTGTGTACGCAACTGTTGTTTCTGCGACCCACGTACGCCTCTTGAAAATGTCAAAAAAATACGTATTTTGAAATTCGGATAGTTTGGGTAGTTATGCAACTGACTCCTTCAGTTGTAACTACTTTGTCTTTGACCCTAACTCTTCATAAAGCATATAAGTAGAGGTAGGGAGGTCTATGAGAGGAGACTTGAATCTTTGCATCATTATGCTGGAGGAATTGGGACTCTCTTTGCCCACACCTTTGCCCTAGTGATCATCCCCTTGTGTTGCAGAGCTTGGAGGATGAGTTCCTTGGAGAAGATAAGCAGCAAAACCAGATCAAGGTTTCGTGAGGTGCCGAACTTGAAGAGAAGGTATATTTGTACTTGTTTTCAAGATTAATAAAGATGTGATGTCCTTCTTCTTCCCAAATCATTGTTCAATGTGTGATTGAATCTTTGTTTATGATCAGATTTTGACGTTAATCGGATTATTATTTCAGGTTTATTTGATTATCATTGCTTTATATGTGGTCCTATTGGTTTGAGGAAGGTGTAACTTGTTTTGCAGGTCTCTTGGAGCGAGAGGAGCAAGAGGAGCAAGAAGAGGATTGAATGGCTTCTTGGATCAACCTTCGTTTGGCTAAGGTATGAACCATTCCAATCTCTAATATTGCTTATATATGCTTGCTGAACATTATGCATCTCTCTTTCAACGCCAGTACGTTGATGGCGTCTTAAACCCTAGCCATAGGAAACTTTCCTTTACAACAGAACTGGCAACTCCACTGAGGACAGCCTTGTCTATTTGGGGTTTCTCTGTTTTTCTTTCAGTCTTTTGCAAGGTTTCAAGTCTTTCTTGCCACTTAAGAACACCTTATTAGTCTGATAGAACATCTCCCCTATCTTCCTAAGGCAGTTTTTGACCTTCTTTGGGAGTTTTCCCACCCATACGCAAGTTGCAGACTGAACAGTCGTGTGTCTGGTTTGGTACATGCAACTTTCTATACTGTCAACCCGCGTATGATACACGACTTGTCAATGGTACAACCCGCATGTGCTTGTACACGCGACTTGCTATACTGTCAACCCGCGTATGACATGCGACCTATCAGTAGTACAACCCGCGTATGCCCCTAAAACAGTGTTTTTTCCTCATTTTTGTGGTTTCTTCTGCTATTGTGGGCTGTTTGGTAGGTCTTTTGGTATCCTCTGCAGGTGCATGACTCCAGGGAGTTAGTGTCATCCATTTTGGTTGTTCTTTATCTATGTGGTAAGCCTTTTTATAGCATTAGGGTTTACTTTTTGCTCTTTCCCTCACCCCCTTTGCTTGGCTTGATTTTTGGGTTATGTTTCTAGTCAACCTCTATTATTGATCTTTGTCTGAGTTCAGAAGCTTGTTGGTCTTGGTTTCCTTCTTCTTTTGTTGGTTAACTTCACCATGCCAAAATAGTTGGCTTGTCTCTAATGCAAGCCTTTCCTTCCAAATAGGGTTTATACTGACTTTAGGGCATTCTAGAGTCTGTTTCGTGGT
Source organism: Pseudotsuga menziesii (assembly GCA_001517045.1). Taxonomy (NCBI): domain Eukaryota; kingdom Viridiplantae; phylum Streptophyta; class Pinopsida; order Pinales; family Pinaceae; genus Pseudotsuga; species Pseudotsuga menziesii. Next base: position 319,208 of record LPNX010967206.1, on the reverse strand, counting down.
TGTATAGCAAAGTTCCTTTTGCTTTGTTTTTGTTATCTGCATACATTTAATTTGTAGGTAGTTTTTCTTTTGCATTTATAAAAGAAAAATAAAAAAAACATATAGTATTTTAATATGCATGTAGATTAGGGTTTTGTTTCTAATACACTGCATATCATTATTTTATTAAAAATAAAAAGAAATTGTTCTTTTGTGGCTTTCAAGTTTCTATTTGAAAAATAAAGAGAATACTTTTTTCTTTTTTCATTTCATCTCTCTTTGCTTAGTCATTTTGTTTCAACTTTGAGTCAAAACACCACATAAGTTTCACGCCATTTACCCTCTAACTAAAAACAACCCTTAAAATAAACGATATAATTTAAAAATTATTAGTAAGTTTTATTTTATAGGGTCATACACAAACTAGCTTAGGCTAGACTTGTGGGATAGGGAGTTTAAACTCCCCACAAGTGTTAAAATTTCAAACATAGTTGGCCAATCACTAGGTAAACCCTTTTCTATGTTGATTGTATCTGGGAAGCTCCTCTCAAACAGGAGTTAAGCACGAGGCTGCGTGGAGACATGGACTGAGGAGATAACCCTCTGATTCTTTGTCAAAGCATAGACCAGGCTTTTTGCGCATCTGGGTATTCTGTCTTAAACAGGGTTTCGGGCTTTGCTACCCTGCCCATGCGTACGAACCAGGGTTGCGACTATCCCCCCAAACTGTCAATATAGTTAAGGTAGCCTTTAGTCTCTTTGACATCTAGGGTTCATACATAGGTACACCGGAAAGCTATTTCTGGTTGACCTTGGACGGGCTTGGAAGGTAACCCCGGTAGAAGGTGTGGGAGGGCGGTGGATGATTCCTCTGCTTGTGCCTAAGAACATCTACAAGGACGCCAAGTAACTATCTATCAGCTTTCTTTTGGAAAGCATATCTTATACCTGTTTATCTGTTTGGCTTTAGGAATTTTTAGTGAGTGCTGTGTGGTTTTCCTGTACTTAGTGTGCCTTTAGGTGTGTGCTTTATACTTTTGGTTGCCTATCAACATCAGACTTTGTTTCCTAGTTTGAAACTATGGCTAACACCCCTTTGAACACCAACCAAGAGATCCCCATGCTGGGAACTCCTTGTACTATTCCTCTCACGAGGAATGTTGGTGTTCCTTTGATGGCCACCCTGAATCTACCTGGATTTGCCCTAGGGCTACCGGTGTGGTTGTTTTCCACTCCAACTGTCATGCATACTCCTGATGCTTCTCAATTAAGCTCCTTATATCAAGGGCATCAAAACACTGCTTCCCCTTGGCCTGTAGTTGATTCTCCTCCTCCTTCTACCTCATGCGGTGAAAGTACCAATACTAGTAACCGACAGTCTAAAAGGAGTAAAAGGAGGAGGAATAGGAAGAAGGCACATAAGAAAGGGAGCACCCATTCAACCTCTGCAAGTCAAGTTGATCTTCACCACCCAGCCTCTGAAGTTCATGCTGAGGGCACCTATCCAACCTCTGCAAGTCATGTTGGATCTAAGCACTCAACCTCTGCAAGTCAAGTTGATCTTCACCATCCAACCTCTGTTGATCATGCTGGTGGGATCCTTCCAACCTTTTCAGGTCATGTTGGATCCAGTCACTCAGCCTCTGTAGTTCATGTTGAGAGCACCCGTTCAACCTCTGATGTTCAAGTTGAACCTCCCCATCCAACCTCTGCAAGTCAAGTTGGATCCATCCACCCAGCCTCTGAAGTTCATGCTAGGGGCACACACTCAACTGCTGCAAAGCATGTTGATCCTAACCATTCAGTCTCTGTTGTTCATGCTGGTGGTGCCCATCCAATCTCTGTAGGTCATGTTGGACCTAGTCTTCTAGCCTCTGCAAGTCATACTGGGGGCAGTCTCTCAGCCTCTGTGGTTCATGCTGAAGACAATTCGTCAGCCACTGCGAGTCATGTTGACACTATTGAAAATACTACTCGTTCAAAACACAAGCCCAAGTTTCCTTGTAAGCTTTGTGAGGGAGGCCACCTTACTTATAAATGCCCTTCTATCGTGGAGGTGCGAAGAGTTTGGTTTCATGGTCATCCCGTTTTTGAACATCCTGAAGTTTTTCAACAACCAACCTCTCTTAGTCAGGTTGGACCCAATCACCCAGCCTCTGGTGGTCATGCTGGGGGAAAACTCTCAGCCTCTGTAGATCATGTTGAGAGAAAATAGTCATCCACTGCTAGTCATGTTGACACCGTTGAGAAAACTGGTCGTTTGAAATGCAAACATAAGTTCCCTTGTAAGCTATGTGAGGGAGATCATCTTACTCACCACTTCCCTACTATCACAGAGGTGCGAAGAGTGTGGTCCGAGACTCAAGAATTTCCTTCTCCTGAACAACCTATATTTTCTCAACAACCTACTCAACCTTTGGTTGATCAAGTGGTCGAACCAATCCAATCTTTGGTCGATCCCACTCTTCTTTCAGAGAGTGATCCTGATGTGATTGAACCAACGTCAGTTTTGGTGAATCCCCCTCTCCCTTCGAAGAGTGACTTTCACGAAGCGGTTGAATCGATTCCATTGTCAATCAATCCCACTCTTCCTTTGGAGAGTGAAGTGTCTGCTAGTCACATTTTATTCACTGCTAGTTAAGAACTTACTGAACAAGGGGGCACTAAACTCGTTTTGGATCAACCCCCACCAAGCTCTCGAATTGCTTCTTTTGATTGGGATAGCCTAGTTGAGTCGCACCTTCCTTCTAATGCACCTTTCCAGATAAAGGTCAAAGTTGAACCATACACGATTGCTCGTTGTATTGTTGATGAAGGAGCCTCAGTTAGTATCTTGTATGCTCGTGCTTGGCGAGGCATGGGATCTCCCAGCCTTGTGTCGATTGCTAGTCAGTTACTGGAGTTTGATAGAAGAACTTGTATAGCCTTGGGAATTCTTGCTCAAACACTTGTTACTTTCGGTGTGAAGACCGTCTTAGTTGACTTCATGGTGATAGAAGACCCCTTGGACTTCAATATGCTCCTTGAACGTGATTATGTCTATACCATGCAAGCTGTGGTGTCAACATTCTTTGGTGTGATGCACTTTAATCATGGCAAAGAAATTGTCACTATCGATTAGTTGGATTTTCTTGATCCTTCTCCTGACCCAACTAGAGACCATGTCTTTCCTTTATTAATTCCCAGTGTTTCTATAGACACTACCCCGCCTCAGGTGACGGCCTCATGTCCTTTGCGTTCAATTGCTATTGAGAAGCAGCCTCTGTTTCTAGGCTTACCTTCTCGGGACTTGGTCCCAGCAGTTGACCAGGTGAGTCATTCTAAACAGACTATGGATCCTGCTCTCCACTTTGTCGATCCATTTGAAAGTTTAGACATATGTCCTATCTCGGATGATCTCCTTCCTTGGGATGAAGTATTCCTAGAGTCTTTGATACAGTCTGACCTTCTTTTGGATGTTGGTTCAATTGTAACTAAGTCTAACCCTGATTTGCTTAGTAAGTTTGATCTTCCCATGGATCGGCCTTCTTATGTTGGTCTTGTTGAGTCTTTTGACTCTTCCTTTGTACAGCAAGTCAGTGATCCTGATGAGTTTGATTTTTCTTACAAATTTTTTAACTCCCATGATACTAAGTTTGTTCCTGCAAACTCTATATTCCTCGTTGATTTTTGCTCTCCTTCTAAGGTTGATCTTACTGATTATAAACCCTCGAGCCTTGGTGCTATAGAATCTTCTTCGATCGATTTTGCCTTGACTTTCCCTTTTGTAGAAGATAGCAAAGTCACATGTGTTTATGCCAAAGTGACCTGCATTGGATATTTTCTTCTGAATATGATTTTGATGTTGTTGTTTCTTGGAGACAGGATTTCTAGTTGAATTCACAACTGTTTACTGGTCGTGTCTTGTTGTTCAAGTTGTAACTGCATTTGCATGTGCCCTACTCACACTTATGAACCTGATGCCGGCTTTTATGCTTTTAGCTCGTTGTATAAGCCCTCATCTTTGTTCTCATCGCCGCTCATCCTTGTATCATTTTTCCTTTGCAACTTGACACCTTTTACCTTGAGGAGACGTTCCCCGAGTGTCTTTACCTTGCTCATGTTCCTTGCATTATGCATAGGTTTGTTCCTCATGCTTGGAACTAGTTTTGCTTGCCCTTGACACTCGTCTCCTCACATTTAGAGCATTCATTTTGCTCTCCTTCGAGCTCGTTAAAAATAGTAAGGAGGCCACAAGTTGACTTTTTCAAACTCGTTAAAACTTCATGGGAAAGATATTGAGTTTCTTTAGGCCTAGGTCTGACTCCTCAAAATAGACTTGATTGCTGAGTAAACTTGTCCATTCAGGCTCGTTAAGAATATGTGAATGGGCATCCACATTGGTGGTAGGTTATCGCTTTCTAGGACCATGTGGAATAATACGAGAAAGGAACACTCTCTTTTCTTCGAAATTGAGAAGAGTATTCTCAGGCATAGGTTTATCACTTTTTTGGACCTGAGGGACTAAACTTACGGAAAAGGAACTCCCGATATGAGCTTAGTTTTCTCTTTTTCGTGCTCTGGACCAAAACATGAAAAAGATTCCGAGTGTACTTTATGTCTTTTCATGCTCATTAAACCCTAAAGAACAAAGCATCGAGTTTATTGTTGTAAGCCCCATTTCTCGTAATAAAATGGATCTTTTCGAGTGATCTTGTCTTCCTTCACACTCGTAAAACTCAGGCTATATGTTGCTTTTGAAGGAGCGTTGGGTAGGTGGTAATTTAACCTTTTTCGGACCTTCCCGACTAAGTACGAAAAAGGTGCGCCTTTTCTTCTTCGTAAGTTAAGAGAGTTCTTCTTTGGTATGTTTTATACTTTTTCGGCCTCAGGAGACTAAATTGGACGAAAAAGCACCTCCCTAGAGTCTTCTTTGGAGTTTTCAGACTCTCTAAACTATGGCAACACCGTCGAGCATGTCCTAGTTCAGGCTCGTAAAATCCACAAATCAGTGCTTTATCAAGCATTCTTCTGTCTCTTCTTTGAGCTTGCCAAAAATGAAGATGGTCCCGAGTTTTCTTTCTTGGACTTGTTAAACCTTTACAAGAAAGAGGGGAAGGGAAGTTCATTCACATGTTTTTTACATCATGGCAGCAAGTCTTGTTTCCTTGAACAAAGCACCAGTTTCGAGTCTATCAACAGTTGGGTCCTAGTGTTTTGACCTTAACCTAATTCAGCGTTTTTTACTCCTCCCATTGGTTTATTTTTCAATTATATGGGGAATCTGTCAATGTCTCCTACATTGCAGATTTGTGTCATTGGTCCTTTTGTGTCAAAAGCTGCCTAAGTCACTTTTGTGTCATGCTCACTATTCAACAATTAAACCTTTGTCGACCATTCTGCAGTTTCCTTGACCTTTTGTGTCGGCCATTCCCTGGTATCAGTTCATTACATCATGTCTTCGGCAATCCTTGTCGTGAAATTCAGTACCAGTTCCAAATCCAATTAGTCTTTAATTTACCTCATGTTGGATGATGAAGGATGCCTTGATGCCTTTCTTCCAATGGATCTTTTCCTATCGACTGCAACACATCTTGCTATGGGAATGAGATTTAGAGTTTTATGACAGTACCTTGGGGATTGTAGTCATTAGTGGCAATTTCCCTTGCTATTGGGTAGTGGGAATACCTTAATGTCTCCTACTCAATGGATTCTTCAAGTGTTCGACTTCAAGTCCTTGTAATCACACTTGTTAGAATGTACTAGGTACCTTGGGGACCATTTTCATTAATGGTGGTTTCCCTTGCGTTTGTTAGCGGTTCTCATTATTGACTGGTAATCAAACGGTTTCCCCCATGTTCGACTTCAACTCCTTTATTCGCATGGTTAGGATTTGTACCTTTTTGGACAGTTTGGATTGAAGACCTTGGGCCGACAGTAGCATCGTCATTTTTGCTATTGCCCAAGTTGCACAAGACCTTGTTACATTTTATATGACATTTTGCTAAGACATAGATCCACCTTATATTTTTTGTGGCTATGATCGATCGTTGAGCATGGATCCACCTTGTTCATTTGTGGCCATGACTCCTTTAGATTTGATATGGCGCCTTTTTGCATATTGAGCGACCATGATAGTTTCATCAGTTATACATATGTTGGATCCGCCTATATCTTTGTGGCGATGATTTGTATATGGACTTGTATGTCCCAGAGATCAATTTTTGTTTCACATTTATCTTTCTTTCAGGTACCTTCATTCGAGCCTTTTGACCTTGGATCTCTGCTCTCTCCCTACTCAGTTTTTTCCTTTATAATGCATTTCAGCTATCGTCTTCCCCTCTAACCTCATACATTAAGGGGCATCTGTTATAGCTCAAAATGACACATCTCTGCCTGTGACCACTTTCCCATGATTTTGTCGCATGTTGACACTTCCATGACGACACTTCATGAAAAGTCATTGAAAGTCACTAAAAAAACACCTAACTTGGAGGACCCATATCTTGAGTTCTGTAAATCCGTTTGACCTCATCTTTGCACTGTTGGAAAGATATTTCTGTTAGCTAAACTTTCCAAATGACACCAAAGTCTGAAAATGCCCAAAAATACCCTAAAAATGAGTTTTTTGATGTGGACGCAAGTTTGCTTAAGGGAAACCCGCGTACGTACGCGAGTTGCTATATATAATAGTCACCCACGCCTTAAATACACGACTTTCTGCATTGCAACCCGCATATACCTCCTCGTGTACGCAACTGTTGTTTCGGCAACCCGCATATGCCTCTTGAAAATGTCAAAAAAATACATGTTTTGAAATTTGGGTAGTTTGGGTAGTTATGCAACTGACTCCTTCAGTTGTAACCACTTTGTCTTCGACCCTAACTCTTCATAAAGCATATAAGTAGAGGTAGGGAGGTCCATGAGAGGAGACTTGAATCTTTGCATCATTATGCTAGAGGAATTGGGACTCTCTTTGCCCACACCCTTGCCCTAGTGATCATCCCCTTGTGTTGCAGAGCTTGGAGGCTGAGTTCCTTGGAGAAGAGAAGCAACAGAACCAGATCAAGGTTTTGTGAGGTGCCGAACTTGAAGAGAAGGTATATTTGTACTTGTTTTCAAGATTAATAAAGATTTGATGTCCTTCTTCCCAAATCATTGTTCAATGTGTGATTGAATCTTTGTTTATGATTAGATTTTGATGTTAATCAGATTATTATTTCAGGTTTATTTGATTATCATTGCTTTATGTGTGGTCATATTGGTTTGAGGAAGGTGTAACTTGTTTTGCAGGTCTCTTGGAGTGAGAGGAGCAAGAGGAGCAAGAAGTGGATTGAAGGGCTTCTTGGATCAACCTTCGTTTGGCTAAGGCATGAACCATTCCAATCTCTAATATTGCTTATATATGCTTGCTGAACATTATGCATCTCTCTTTCAATCCCAGTACGTTGATGACCTCTTAAACCCTAGCCATAGGACCTTTACAACAACCCCTTTGTCTGAGGAGGGTTCATATCTTCGACATGTTCTTCCTTTTCGAGGAGAGTCCATAACTTCGACTTGTTCCTCCTTTTCGAAGAAGGTCCATATCTTCATCATCTGTAGTCCCATCACTGTTCCTCCTTGTGAGGAAAGTCTTTTCGAACTACACCAAGCTTGTCACGGAAATATTCAAACTTTACTCGAGATAGAGGCTTGGTCAGTACATCAGCAACTTGCCCATCAGTACTCACATACTGGAGCTTTATAGCTCCCTTTTGTACCATATCCTTTATAAAAACATCGGATTTTTATATGCTTCGATTTGTCATGGAACACCGGATTCTATGTCATCTTTATACAACTCTAGTTGTCATAAAGAATTACTGTGGTGTCCAACTCCATGTCAAATAATCCTGACATCAGCTTCTAAAGCCATATCACTTCACAACAAGCGGAGCAAGCTGCAATGTACTCTGCTTCAGCTGTACTAAGAGCAACACTGGATTGTTTCTTACTAAACAATGAGATAATGGTGGATCCCAAACAATAACATCCTCCTAAGGTGCTCTTCCTGTCTGCGGCATTTACTGCCCTATCTGAATCCATATATCCATACAATCTATAGTCATGATCTCTCCCATAGTAAAGTTCAAAATCTATCGTACCTTTAAGGTACCTCAGCACATGCTTTGCAACTATTAGGTGAACTTGTCTAGGTTTAACTAGATACTAATTTAATGTGTTCACAGCAAAGCATATATCTAGCCTTGTGTTCGTCAGATACATTAGTGACCAAATAATCTGTGTGTACTGAGTCACATCCACTAACTCTGATGTCTCATCAGACAACAACTTCAAGTTGGTGTCCATGGGTGTGGCCATGGCTTTACAATCCAACATATTAAATCTTTTCAAGATTTCTACTGCATACTTTCCTTGATTCAGAAAGATTCGTTCTGGGCTCTGCCACACTTCCATCCCTAGGAAATAATGCATCAATCGAAGATCTTTCATCTCGAATTCTTCAGCTAGCTTCTTCTTCCAATCTTTGATCTGTTTCTCATTTCCAGTCAGAAATAGATCATCCACATACAGTGATAGTATGACTGGTTCATCATCCATAATCTTCATATAAAGGTTAGGATCAGCTTTACTCTCGGTGAAGCCCATGCTTGTCAAGAACCTATCTATTCTACAATACCAAGCTCTAGGAGCTTGCTTCAGTCCATACAGATCCTTTTTCAACTTGCATACATGAGTCGCTCTGTTTTCGACTTCAAATCCTTGTGGATGTTCAATGTAAACCTCTTCCTCAATCACACCATTAAGGAAGGTTGTATTTACATCTATATGGTGCAAGTCCCACTTCATCATGGAAGCAAGTGCCATGATAGTTCTAATGGAAGTGTACGTTGCTACTGGAGAAAATGTCTCTTCATAATCGATCCCCTGCTTCTGAGAGAATCCACTAGCCCCAAATCTTGCTTTGTACTTTTCAATACTTCCATCAACAGCATGTTTTATCTTGTAGATCCATTTCGAAGATACCAAACTTTTGTTTTCTTGTTTGGGTAGTATATCCCAAACATCATTCTTCAATATCGACGGGTATTCTTCCGTCATTACTTCAACCCATTCTTTCTTTTGAGCAGCTTCCTCATAGCTGGTGGGTTCTTGATCTAGAAGGTCAAACATCAAAGCTACATAACTGGAATATGACTTTGATCTTTTTTTGGTTCTTGTGGAGCCTTCTGGAGCTCAATATCTCTCTACTTCTTGTATGATTTCTCGTACCCAAGCAGGTTTTCTCTTTCGAGATATATCTATAGTAGGGGGTTCCTGATGTTCTAGCATGTCATGATCTTCAGATGTTACTATTTCAGGAGAGGGTTCATCTTCTACCCATCTGGGAGGTACATCCTCTTCATGTACTTCTTCAACTTGACACCTTCTATATTTCTTAAGAGTTGTCTCTTCATCAAATGTTACATCCCTACTAATATCGATATGATGGAATCCTGAGATGTATACCCTGAAGGCTTTGGAGACTTCACAGTATCCTACAAATATCCCCTTCTTCCCAGAAGGATCCAATTTGGTTCTCTTCTCTTTCGGAATGTGTACATATACTGGACAGCCAAATATCTTGAGATGGCTCACTTCAAGTTTATTTCCTGTATACATCTCTTCAGGAGTCTTGAATCCAAGAGCACTATGAGATAATCTATTTTGCACATATACGGTTCTTCTTGCTGGTTCATCTTATAGGTGCATGGGGAGGTCTTGGTCATGAATCATAGTTTTCACTGCTTCCATAATAGTTCTATTCTTTCTTTCCGCAACACCATTATGTTGGGGATTATAGGGAGTGGTTAGTTCCCTCTTGATTCCTGCCTCTTTATAGAATGCTTCAAATTCCTTTGAAGTGTGTTCTCCACCATTATCTATTCTTAGTTTCTTGATACTCTTTTCTGAAATGTTCTCTATCAAGGCTTTGAATTCCTTGAATTTCCTGAACACTTCACTCTTGTTCTTCAAGAAGTATATCCAAGTCTTCCTTGAATAATCATCAATAAATGTGACATAATATTCATACCCACTTAAGGATATAGAGGGCATAGGACCACATACATCAGAATGAATTAGTTCTAATGTACCTTTAGTCTTTGTTTCACTTTTCAGAAAGGGATTCTTGATGTTCTTTCCACTTACACATCCTTTGCAAGTACTCTCAGGATCAATCTTCAAATCTAGTAACCCTGTTACCACCTTGCTCACATAGGGAAATGCTTTGTAGTTGATGTGAGCAAGATAAGGACTATCTCTGGATGTTCTTTGAGTTTATACAGTCCTCCTTCTTCTTATCCAATGACCACAGCATCTTCAAGTGTCTTTCCTTTGGACCACATCAGTACTTGTCCATCTATAAAAGCAACTCTATATCCTTTCTTATCTAGAGCTGAGATGGAAAGTAAGCTCTTTTTCAAACCTGGTACATACAGTACTTCCTTCATCTTCATGGAAGTCCCAGAGTCAAGCTTGTAGCTTGATTCACCAATACCTTTGATAGGATATTGATAGTCATCTCCCAATGATACTTTCTGGGGAGAGTTCTTCTCTTCAAGTCTTGACAGATTTTGCTTCTTCCCTGTCATGTGCTTCAAGGAACCACTATGAATAAGCCATGTGTCTTCTCAAGGAGTTACAGACCCAGAGAGTGCAAAGAGTAGTACATATTCATCTACATCTTCTTCTTTTGTTAGTCTCTTTCGAAGTATTTCTTCTTCATCCTCATCTTTAGCTAGATGAACATGATGTCTCTTGTTATTCTTCTTCTTCTTTGGTGATGGACACTCTTTGGCTAGGTGTCCTATCTTATGACAGTTGTAGCATTGATACTTTGAGTAATCCTTCTTCTTTTAAAACTTCTTCGTGGAAGGTTTCTGATTACTCTTCTTGAAGTTTGATTGCTTCCTTTCTTTAGTATGGGTGGCTAGAGCCTGATCATCTTCTCTTAGTAGAGCTTCTCTGTTGGCTACTCTAGCTTCTTCTTGAATGCAATCTTCCCATACTATGTCAAACTTCATACTTTCTTTTCTGGCACACAGAGTCTGTATGAACGAGTCCCAAGGTCTAGTGAGACCATTGAGAGTAGTCATAACTAGTTCATCCTCTTTAAGGGTGTCTCCAATAGCACTTAATTGTTCTCAAAACTAGGAGACCCTTGTGAAGTAATCTTGAAATGATTCTCCTTTGCTCGTCTTGGTGCCCTTCAGTTGAGCTCTCAGATTCATCTTTCTGTTGATGTTCCTTCCTTCATACATTTTGGAAAAAGCATCATACATCTGCTTTGGTGTCTTCTTAGATTACACTTGAGGGATCGAGTGATACTTAATAGAGTCAGCGATGATCATCATTGCTTTGATTAGGTCTTGTTCATGCTTCTCCTTAGCTTCAACTTCAATTGGTTCTGCAATCTCATCCTTGATGTGCTTCTCAAGGCCATTCTCTCTGAGAATGAGACCAATCCTGTACTTCCATGCTAGGAAGTTTTCTAGGCCTTCCAGTTTGTCCTCAAGCTTAGTGCTTGGGGCCATCCTATCTAGTAGGCCATTAAAAATTGAAAATTTTCAAAATAAAAGGATGACCTTACTAGCAGATGCACTTGACTAAGGAGAGTTTGTTGATACAACTACTTTCTGGAGATCCCAAATATTCACCCTTCAAATCCTACTTGCAAGGTTACAGCAGTGCAGAATTTCTGGTTCTGGTTCACTGCAGTTTTCTCATTCACTACCAAACTAGGGTTTGTCTTTCTCAAAGATTCAACGACCCAAAAATCTCGATCTTGAGCTCAATAGATGCGCTCCAGGGAGACGCAACTTTCTATGCAAGCAGGTCTTCAAAATTCCAAAATTTGCAGAAACCCTAACTTCTTTCGGAGAGGGAGGAGAGGGAGTTTCACCTTGTGAAAGTTGTCCTAATCAAGCTAGCTCCAATACCATGTTAAGATTTCATATGCTAGACTAAATATCATTAGTGTTCAATTCAAAATCACAGCAGTAGCATATCCAGAACCACTGATAGAAACACAATCACAAGATAGACACAGTATTTATCCTAGGAAACCCTCAAAGGGAAGAAAACCCAACAAAACTTCCTCTGTGTAAGATGTATAAGATATAACCCCAAAACAGTTATTCTCCTCCTTGCTGTTCTCTCTCTCTCCTATGCGCTACACAAGTGAGTGTCTGTGTGTCCAAATAAGAACCACAACTCTTCTATTTACACACATTGAGCCAATTGACTTTTACCCTAACCAAGTCAGCCCCACTAAACTGTTTGGGCTGACTTCACCTAGGAAGACTCAAAACAGTATATTATATTAGTCATTAGGGAACTAATGACCCAACTTGCAATGGAGGCTTTACCTCATGACTCTATGATGACCAATTACAATAGTAACACGTCGACGGAGGAATAATAACATCTCCCTTGGGTGACATCAGTAAAATACATTTAGAATCTCCTTTGAAGTTACAATATTCAACACAATGTACCATATAATGCTCCTTGTGGTGCTTGCCATGCAAGCTATCAAGCAAAACTCCTCATCGAAGTTCCTGCTGAACTCATCCACCTCTGCAGATCCATCCGAGTGTTACTCTTCTTCTTCCTGTCTGGACACTGGGAAGCAAAGTGTCCTTGCTTGTGGCAAATAAAACACTTGACCTTTGACACGTCAAGGTTCTTCTTACCATCCTTCTTCCTCTCTGCCTTACCCTTGCTCTTCCCTGTAAGGGCTAGAGCCTCCTCATCCACAATCTGTGGGGCACTGTTGGATGAGCCTGATCCTTGAGCCATGCGGGTCTCCTCCTGCACAAAGTCATCCCATAGTCTCTTACACTCAGGGAGCTTCTCCCTAGCCACAACACCTTTGACAAAGGTGTTCCATGGCTTAAAGAATCCATTGAGGGCTATCCGAACTAGGTCCTCATCCACTATCTTGGAGCCAACAGCTCCAAGCTCATCCTTGATCTGTGTGAGCCCCGTGAGATAAGGCACCACCCCTTCTCCCTTTGCCATCTTGGTGTTGCGCATTATACATGCTTGCCATTATACATGCTCTGGCAAAGTTCACACAGTATCTGGTAGGAGGAAAATTTGTGGTTAGGACTGGCCACAACAGTTTACAGTACTTTTTGGAGCAGAAAGACTTAAATGAGAGGCAGCAGAAATGGGTGATCAAGATACAAGCTTACGAATATAATACTGAATACATGAAGGATAAGAACATTGTGGTTGATGCCCTTTCTAGGAAGCCAATACCATGCTCTCTTATGGAGGTCCTAGCTGATTGGAAATCTCATCTTTTGGTGGGATATTCCAAGAATAAATTGCTTGCGAATTGATAGGTGGCAACATTCAGGATGAAAAGTACAAGGTGGTGGATGATATTATCTTTTACAAAGATAGGATATATCTAGTTCTCGAATCCAAACTTAAAGAGAACATATTGCAGGCCACAAACGATACACCTTTGGTAAGACATCCCAAGTACTTCAAGACTTATCGAGAGATCAAGGAAATATTTTCATGGAAAGGTCTCAAGGATGATGCGTTGAGACATGTGAGGGAGTGCATGGTTTTCCAACAGCTTAAGACAAAGCAGACTTGTCCTACAGGATTGTTACATCCATTGCCCATTCCATAGCAAGAATGGGAAAGTATGACAATGGATTTCATCACAGGTCTACCGAAGGTGTAGGGCAGGGGTTGCATTTATGTAGTTGTTGATCGGTTGAGCAAATTCACATACTTTTATGCTATTTCCACAGATGACATGACATCACAAGTGGTTGAGTTATTTTTCAGGGAGGTGTTTAGACTACATGGGTTTCCTAAGTACATTTTTGGTTACCGAGACAATAGGTTTCTTAGTGCATTTTAGAAGGAGATGTTCATATTGGTCAACACAAAGTAGACTCCTAGTACCAGTTATCGCCCTCAGACAGATGGACAGACAGAGATCGTGAACAAATGGGTTAAGGGGTATTTGCGCAACTATGTGTCAAGGCAACAGAAAGTTTGGATTAAGTGGTTGCACCTACGAGGACACTGCTACAACACCACTTACCATATGTCTATCAGCATGACACCGTTCTATGCATTATATGGCTATGATGCTCCTTCAAATGTGTAATTGGAATTTGCGAACAGCAAGGCTCCTAAAGCCAAAGATTGGATGCAGGAGAACCAGGATATCCTTAATGTTGAAATTAAAGGTTAGATATGTTTTTATCACACATAATAAACTTGATACAAGAACATATAAACAATTCTACTACTTAATTAAATTTAAACTGAACAAAAACAGGAACAACATAATTTTCATCTCTTTCAACTTAACGCTCCATTTGGTCACTGTGTTAGAGTTGGTCCTCGAGAATCATCAAATGCTAAGTATAATTAAAAAAATTCAAATGACATGTACAGCAAAATAAATTTCAAATGCCATGTACAGGAGAAGCAGCATTAAAGGATTACAACCATTATTTGGATCCGCCTTCTACTTAGATAGTTCTAAGTTTGATCTTGTCACCGAAGGGACAAGTCAAACTGGGTAAACTATATACGTACCTTAAGAGAGAGTTCAAGTAGGAGTAAGTAGACCTCAGGTTGTCCAATCAATTTAGTAACTCAGTCATAAAATCATGCAAGTGACTATGGGTAACAAAAAACACACAGGTGCTGCAGAGATCAGACTTCGAGAAGCAAACCTGTAAGCAATCACCCACCCGTAAGAACTCACAAAGAGATAAGTCACAAAGCCAAGTTGAGGTCATAATCACAGCTAAGGTAAATCGCAGAGGTAAGCCCATGAGAAATCACACTGGGTAAATCGCAAAGAGAAGATGGGTCTGTAAGCAATCAGAGACATGCCCATAAAACAAAAATTGTAGAGACCATCCGTGAAACAAGATCGCAGAGACACCCGCAGCAAGATGGGCCCGTGAATAAAGAAATGGCAGAGATCAAGTTCAATCCATGAATAAACAAATCACAGAGATTAAGTTCAGCCTGTGAGAAATCATCGTGAGGGAAGAGCAGATATCACGATGGAGAAACCACGCAGACAGTCGGCAGAAAGAAGACCCGTGGAGAAATGACACAAACAGCCGGTAGAAAGAAGGCCCATGGAGAAACCACGTAGACAGCCAATGGATAAAATACACAGGAAACAGGTGAGACAGGTGCAGATCCGACAGACAAGCACGTGAAGAAAATCACACTGAGGTAAATCCGTGAGAGGAAGAATCCCAGTCACAAAGTCTCACAGGTGACTCGACAGCCACGGTAAGGTGATTAAAAGTATATGTTGAATAATACTTATATAGGTAGTCAAATAAAACACTTAGGTTATGTTGCCCACCGAATGCACACCGTCAGCATAAATCTTTTGGACTATTGTTTCCCAAGCGGGAAAGGTGTGGCCTTGGGGGCAAGCAAAGAGCCAGGTGTTGTAACCTGATCCCAGCTCCTCCGTTTAGACTAACTCCTAACGAAGCCACGGGGGGTGGTCCCTATTAGAAGAAAATCTATGGTTTTTAGTCTACGAAAGAAAAGACCAAAACTAGGAGTTAATATGAAATGGATAAAATTAACGACTACCAATTACTGCAAACAAGATTTATCCTTAGCAACACTTTAACTCAAATTAGATACACAATATTCAATGACACATTGTGAGATTCAATTATGCAAACTGAACAGAATAGACCAGTGCCAAAATGAAAAGAGTGCTTGCAAATGTGGGTTGCTAGTGTAGTCTCAGTGAAAGTATTGCAGTGTCTCGGTTGGTAAATTTTAGATTATTAAATGAGTAATTAAGGGCATGGGTTAATTGTGGGTTTGGCCCAACAAGTCAAGTCCCTTCGAACTGAGTGCTAAAGCAGTAATACCAAGTGTCCAACAAGGCGAGGATGAACCTGCTTGGAGTAGCCCCCTGACTTTGTACTGATTACCCTTTGTAACCTCCCGAGTTCTCGAAAAAATGACTTGTGTGAATTTTCCTATTAAATCTAGTAGCTCGTATCCCTTTCTGATACAACCAACTGATCAAACAAGCTACAGCGGTGTAGAGCATACGAGGAAGGAGTCTTGATTCATTTTATTAGAGACGTAACCATTAGAGGAAATTTCAACTCAAAATGGGCCTCCTGAAAAAATTAATAAAATAATATTTATTAATTTTGGGGGAAGAAAAGAAAAAAACTACTTTTTTGTTTGTATTTTCGACATATCTCCCCGTGTTTTTACTCAAATTTCGATCGGGAGAGCTCGTTGGATGCGAAACGGATGCGGAATTAAATTCCGCATCCAACGAGTACCCACTCGGCATACTTTTGACGGACCCTGCTACCCCAAAAACAAGAAATACCTGAAAAAACGTGATGATGAGCTACCCTAAAAACAAGAAATACCTGAAAAAACATGATGATGATGTCATCATGTTTTTTCAGGTATTTCTTGTTTTTAGGGTAGCTCATCATCACGTTTTTTCAGGTATTTCTTGTTTTTGGGGTAGCAGGGTCCGTCAAAAGTATGCCGAGTGGGTACTCGTTTGATGCGGAATTTAATTCCGCATCCAACGAGCTCTCCCGATTGAAATTTGAGTAAAAACACGGGGAGATATGTCGAAAATACAAACAAAAAAAGTAGTTTTTTTATACATATCCCCAAATTTATATTAAAAAAGTGTTTAAAACCTATACAGTATTTAAAATTTAAAGCAATTTCATTGGCTAACACATGATGACATGGAAGTTGAGTTAAAGTTAAAAGGCCCATTTTGAATTGAAATTTCCTCTAATGAGTGAGTTATTGAGATGACGACCGAAGAGTCTCTTTCACCTTTCGAGTACTTGGGAAAGCAACGGTCGGATTGATTAAATCAACAAATAAGTTGGAAAAGACAACTAACAGCAAACTCTCCAACAAAGAGCACTCTTGATCCACCTTTCGGTGAGATTCAAGAGATTTTGGGTTCCTTCTTTTTCTTTACTATTTATGCAAAAATAAAATGAATTAAGTGAAAAACTGTGAAAGAAGTGTACACCCTGCACTTACAAAGTGAGTGTGTGAGGTGGTGGGGTTAGAAAAAAGTAATCTCACAAAAAGTGACAAAGACAGAAATCCCCCCAAGGGGGATGGGATGTGGGTGCTAGTTTCCCCACTACTCTCGTTTAAATCTTTTACAATTTTTATGACGAAGATGGAATGCTTCTTAGTCCAATAAACTTGGATCTAAGAGCTTACAATGGTACATCAAGAAACTATATCAAAGTGGGTGTCCACCGACTTGTTCTAAGGCCTCCTTGATGTTTTTGGTCACCCCAAAACTTCATTTTATGCGCAGCCCTGTTAAAAAACAGCAAGCTAACAATGTTATAAAATGATGGGAAAGACAATGCAAAAATTAAAAAAAATTGAAAAATTTTGTACTCGGAAAAAATTTGAATTTTTTTGCATGTAAGTACAAATTCCTAGCTTTAGATCTAATCGAATGACAGAGTTCTTTTGAAAACAAATCAGATCTAAATGCTTAAAGAAAAATAGATCGAAATACTAAGCAAGAAAGGACAGATCTACTTCTTCAGCATAATAATTAAAAAAAATGTAACCGGGAAAGAGAGAGATTGAAGAGATAGATGGGGAAATTCAAGCCCTTGCTTGATCCTTTTTGTTGATGGCCTTGGAGTCCCTGCAACAAATTGCATTAATCTTGTAAAGGTACCAAAGGGAAGAGAAGAGACAACTGAGTTCCAATCCCCCTTCGAATTTGTGACCTACAAAACTATGAGACAATACTTGCACAACAATATTAGATCCAGTGTGTATGAAAACAAAAAATCAAAAGAAGCTCAATACAACTGAGTATATTTCGTTACTTTCCTACCTCTAAAAAGCAAAGCACAAGTAAACAAATTAACAACCGTAAATGTTTGCCCTACGTGTCTCAGAATAACCTTCTAAGCTAGATCCATCAATAATATTAGCAAATAAAAGCAAACTTCTACAATGTCACCTCATAGCACAAGCATTCATTCAATTGTGCATGGTAGACCTCCAAAGTCTTCAACTATATTCCTTAAAATCTCAGTAGCATTACAATAGGCAGAGGTCCCTTCCATCCCTCTAGAATGAGGAAGAAGGCCTCGTATTTTTACAAAAACCAAGCCCCAAGAGGGAATTTATGAACTAAAGATCTAAACCAAAGTTAAGTAAGCTTGAACTGAGTTGAACAGAAGCTGAAGTGAAGAGGAACTGACCCTCTCCACCCAACATGTGCCAACACATCACCAAACTCATCAATCCATATCGGCGTTCCCTTTCCTCACCAAACTCCACACACGCGAGTCTCCTCTTTATGCGAATCGTACAGCACAATGGATTGAAGGAATAATTAAATGAAGTTTTGTGAATAGTATAACATACTCCACGCTTACCAGGATTTAATTTGTAGGTTCTAAGTGGAGAGGGGTCCACCCTCATCCACTTTAGCGCAACCCCCTCCTTGGTTTAGCGTGGATGCTAGATGTTTACGTCACCCCTTCGTACCATTCGCTTGCCACATGCATGAGCTCCAGCTCTATCCAAGGTTTATCACGTGAAGGGGTCCACCCTCCATACACATTAGCGCAACCTGCACCACTAGCGTGAGTCTCTCGTGTGGGTGATGTCACCACCTCTCAACCATTCGCTAGCACTTGGACATACATATGAAACCAAGGTTTAATTATAATATTTTATCAAGAATGTAGTGGGGTCCACACATCCCACTCATCACATGTGATCTTTCCTCACGTCACCCTCTTTAAAAATTAAATCGACTTCACTTATTTTATCCAAAGTTTGGTTTGGAGTTATGTGGAAGAGGGTCGCTAACCATTTGGACCACATGCCAAGTCACTTTATCACCATTAAACTATTAATTTTGACTTTTAATATTTGGACTTTGGTGCATTTTGTCCAAATTTAGCATTTAAATGCTACTCTGATGCTTCGTTAGCCAAATGATGCATTTCAAGATGTTTCAATTGGCCGAAACATACTGAAAGTGGCCCCTGGGGTAAAGATGTTGCTTTGGGCTTGAAAATGAACCCAACCACGCCGAAAGCAGACTCCGGATCACACTTTTTTTACATTTTGAAATTTTCCATTTAAACCATTAAAAAAATGCTTAAAAATTAGAAAAAAAAAATTTCTCAGAATCAAACAGAACTCTAGGGGGACCTAGTACATGTTCATACGACTCAATCAGAATGCCTAACATGTTGAAAAACACTGACACGAAGGCTCTAATAACCTATTAAGGCCGAAACACCAAGACAACTACCCCAGCTTTGGAGGTGTGAGTGAAAAACTAAGAATTATTAGTCGTTTGTTCAACAACCAATAATAACCAAGGGAAAAAACACTCTGGGCTAGTCGGCTTGATGCTCAAGTCCGGGAAGCCGAGCCTTTTATAAAAAATTAAATGCTAGAGCATTTTTAACAATTTCCCCAAGGGCGTATGAACATGTATTTACAAAAAATAAAAAGTTTAGCCAAAAACTGGCTAACTCTGGAGCATACTGAACTTCTGAACTCCGATCACGAACAAGTGTACTTATTCAATACTCTGGCAGCTCACCAAAAATCCACTAAGTGCAAAATTAGTGGATAGCAGGTTAAAACAAGAGCAAGATAAATAATAAAGTGGTCCAAAAATAATACAAGGTCAAAAGATAAAGTAACAATGGTCCAAGGTTTTATAAAAATAACTTAGGATAAGACTAAATGGTCCAATAGTCTTTATTAATAAAATCATAAAGATTTTATTAATAAGACTATAAAATAATCATTTAATGAATTTATAATAAAGTCATAAAGTGAAAGTCCAAAGGTTCAACATAAAGTAAATAGTCCAAAACCATAAGTAGGTCAAGGGTCCTTTAACATAAAGAAACCATAACAATAAATGGTACAATGGTCCTTTAATAAATCATAAGGTAAATACACTTTAGAATAAAATCCATAAAGTATGAGTCATCATAGTCAAAGGTGCACACAAGTGAGAGTGCTAGGACCAAGTAAGAATAGGACGATGCATCAATCAACCACAAGATCAAAGTGAACCGTAAAGGTGGACAAGCATTCAATTAGGACCAATAAGACCAAATACTTTACTCTCTCTCAAGGTACATAGTTTAATATATTTTGTCATCACTGTAAAAGGGGAAGATTGAAAAGAATGGTACAATCCTTTTGTCCTTAACACTGCTCCTAAGGGTTAGGTGCTAGGGACATCGTCAAGAGGTGGCCAGTCCCTTGAGAAGCAACCTAGCAATAACCAATTAGGAGAGGGGACATCATTATCTTCTATTCTTAATGAATGGCTTTCATCCTTAGGCTGAGTTTCAGTCTGCACTGAATCAGGCTGATCAATCCCTAGACCCTGAATGGGTACCATTCTCTCGCAGAATGGTTCTCAGTACTAAGATGAGTTTCAGACTCACACTGAAAGTCAATCAACTACATGCAGGACCTACTTGGACATCGTGTCCCTGGTTCAAGACTAGACTATATCTCTTCCTCTACCTGCATGCTCTATTTGGACATCGTGTCCCTGGTCCCAGACCAGAATACCCTAGAGGCATATAGGGGCCCTAGCTACATGCTAGGGGCTTTGCCATGGCATCAACCTGCTTGGTCCTAGACCAAGAACCCTAGGAGACTACTGGGGGCCCTAGGGTACCTTCTAGGGTCTTACTCCTTCCTAGTCAACAGACTGGGGTACTATCCTCTCTGAGAATGGGTCTCCCAACTGCACTAACTTTAACACTTAAGGCCCTTAAGGATAATTTATAGATGGCCCAAAATTAGCAGAAGATGTATGTAGATAGGCATAGGGTTGAGTGTCGCTTTGAGGTAGGAGACTTTTTTTTTCTAAGGTTGCATCATACAAACATTCTTCACTAAAGAAAAGTGGAGCAAAAAATCTTAAGCCTCGTTTTTATGGTCAATACAAGGTACTCTGGAGAGTTGGGGAAGCACCTTATGACCTTGAGCTATCTGTTACCTACTAAGTCATACTTAGTCGATATTATCAAGTGAGTCGAGTAATGAGAACATACACTTGTTCACCTTCCAGAATTCAGAAGTCATTCAGGCTTTGTCTGGGAACTTTTTGCTATTTTTTTGTAAACACATGTTCATACCCCCTTGGGGAAATTGTAAAAAATGACCTAGCATTTAATTTTTTATAAAAGGCTCAGCTTCCCGGACTTGAGCATCAAGCCGACTAGCCCGAAATGTTTTTTCCCTCGGTTATTATTGGTTGTTGAACAAACGACTAATAATTTTTTAGTTTTTCACTCACACCTCCAAAGTTGGGGTAGTCATCTTGGTGTTTCGGCCTTAGGAGGTCATTAGAGCCTTCATGTCAGTATTTTTCAACATGCTAGGCATTGATTTTGAGTCGTATGGACATGTGCTAGGTCCCTCTGGAGTTTCGTCAGTTTCCGAGAAAATAAAAATTTTCTGCAAAATTAGGCCATTTTTAATGGTTTAATTAGAAAAATTCAAAATGTAATAAAAGTCAGATATAGAGTTTGTTCCGGACGCAAGGACACTCGTTTTCACACCCGGAGCGTCCGCTTTACCCCAGAGACCACTTTCCACATCATTTGGGCAACCGGATCACCCCGTGGAGCATTATTCAGCTAAAAATGCATCAAAAAAGCATTTTAATGCTAAGTTACACCATTTTGGCACTAAGGTCAAATGTTTGAAAAGTCAAAAAATTAAAATATTTTAAAAATGGTTGACATGGCATGGGTCCCCATGAAACTTACGACCCTCTTCAACTTAAGTGGGTATTAAATCATTGTTTTAAAACTTTGGTTTATATTTTAAAAGCTCACATGCATGGAAATTGGAGACTCACGCTAGCATTTGAAAGGTGAGTTGGTATTTAGTGGACCCCCCTTTATTCATATAATCAAAGCATGCCAAACTTTCGTTATAACATGAGTTATAACATGAGGGTGACGTCATGGGTTTTCTTCACGTGAAGAATGGCTCACGTGAGGTTGGAAGTGTGGGTCCACCCCTTTCAACGTTTCAAGTTTTGATTTGTTGGTTACGTATGGTATAAGTTACGTATGGTATAAGTTACTTTGGATTAAAAGCTTGGATATTTTTGGAGCTAGCGAATCATGAAAGCTTGTGACTTCACCTCACGTCAACCTTCACCTCTTCACCTCATGTCAACCTTCAGCGCACGCGTGGGGAGATATAACGCCGAGTAGATCTTGATTGAAGTCGATTTAGAGTGGGTGACATCACCAACCTCATGAGCTCATGCATGAGGAGATTGACTCTGATTTGATCTTGGTGGGTGGTTGATTGGGTGATTTGGCATTGATTGGGTGTGTTGGAAGCCTGTTTGTGAGTTAACTGGGAGAGGTGTCAATCGCCTCTGCAATTCAATTCAGTAAGCTCAGTGTGACTTCGAGTGTATCTTCAGTGTTGGTAGCCCCCCAGGGGCTTGGATCTGGCTATAAATAAAGCAGCCTTTCTCTCTTCCAAGCTAGTTAGAGTTGGGGAGAAAGGCTTGCTATTGTGTAATGTATTGATCATTCTTTTGTTGGAATAAAAGAGAAGCTTTGGAGGCTAAATTGTGGAGTAATTTTCATGTGTGGATCATTATTATCATGCTACTTTTGAGGTGAACTACTATTGTTTCATTTTTTGCATTAAACTGTTGTCTGCCTAAATGATTATTGGAATTCATAGGAATAGATCATTGTAAGTAAGTATACATACTCTATTTTGCTACATATGTTTGAATGAGCTAATATTTGCATGCTAAATAAGATTATTTTCATGCTATGTCATCTATTTCTCATATGTATCTTCAGATTTAATGGTTTTGTTTGCAGGATTTGTTGTTTAGCTTGTCGGTTTGCCGTGATTGGAAGAGTTGTGGTTCAAGTTTGATTCCACTGGTTTTCCAACAAAGATTGCGAAGATTGTGCCCCTCGGTGCTTCACTGACAAGTTTCTTTTACAGATCTATTTCAGCAACAAGCACTATTCTTTTCCTCTTCCTCCAAAAATTAATTTTTCTTCAAATTGGTTACCATTTAACAATCTTATCGCTTAGATCTATCTCACTAACAAAATCATATATAGACCTAGTTAATAAGATTCTTTCCTAAGTTTAGATCTCAGTTCTAGTTTGCATGCAAAGTTATATTTGAAGAGATCTAGTTCAAATTACCTTCTTTTACAAACATTATAAAGGAAATTTGTAGCTTGTTTAAAGGTAGTTTATTTTGAAGTTTAAAAAACAAATCTAGTAATTGGTTGCATATCATATTGGTTGCCCAAAATGCAAGCCAAGATCCCAAGGAAAGCTTGCTTTCCTTGGTTCTTTTTTGCCCATTTTTTTATCATTTTAACTTAGAATTTTTCGAGTATTTTTTGTGTTGTCCAAAGACACTTCTAAAGTGTTTTTGGGCACTTTTTACTAAACTTTGCTTGCTGGTTTTTAGCAGGTCTGTTCGAAAAAAAGAGGTTACGCTGCCCAAAAACCAATTTGTGGGCCATCTGGAGCTTCCAAGAGGCTTCCCCCTTAGCTAGGCTTCTTTTCCTTCTATTTTGTAATCCTTTGGATCCCAGATAACAAGGACCAAAGAGCATTTCTGCGAAAGCATTGTAACCAAGTAATAAAAAACAAGTTTGAGTAGGCTCTTTTGAGCCAACTCCCCATCCCCCCAGGGGGGATTCTGCGTTTTTGTGATTTTGTGATTGTTTCAGTTTTTTCTAGTTTAGTTGTTTTTAGTAGCATTGTATACTTTGAATCATAAGCATTTCAATATCTTTTACAAATTCAAAGTAATCATACTACTTACCCCACGACTTCCCAATTGACCCGAAAGAGGAAAGAGATGCATGGTAGGACTAATTAGATAATCTGTGATTGTTTCTGGCATTTTTTTGTTGTCTAAAATCAACCCCCCCTCGCTTTCCCGATTGAGGTCCATTTGGACTTAAAGAGATTCCTGGAGGTTTTTATTTTTAACAAGAACACAAGTTTAAAATCCTTAAAAAATTACCAAGACTCCTTCCCCGTATGCTCTACACCGCTATAACTTGTCTGATCAATTGGCTGTATCAGAAAGGGATACGAGTTACTAGATTTAATAGGAAAATTCAAACAAGTGATTTTCTCGAGAACTCGAGAGGTTGCAAAGGGTAACTACTACAAAGTCAGGGAGCTACTCCAAGCAGGTTCATCCTCGCCCCGTTGGACACTTGGTATTACCACTTTAGCACTCAGTTCGAAGGGACTTGACTTGTTGGGCCAAACCCACAATTAACCCACGCACCTAATTACTCATTGATAATTTTAAAACTGACCAACGAGACAACTGCAATACTTACACGACACAACAACACTCCACTTTTATAAGCACTCGATATTCATCGGCACTAGTCTGTTTTACTTTCAATGCTTAACTCAATTATTGCAAAATGTCGTGAATGGTACTTACATTGTCATATGCTATTGATGTGATCTCTTTCTTGCAATAAGTCCGTTGTGTTATTTTATCCATTTCATATTAACTCCTAGATTTAGTCTTTTCTTTCGTAGACTAAAAACCATAGATTTGCTTTTAATAGGGTCTACCCCCCTTGTCTTCATTAGGAGTTGGACTAAACGGAGGAGTCAAGAACAAGGTGATAGCCTTGACTCGAGACTTGCCCCCAAGGACACACCGAGTGGCTTGAAGATTTCTGCCACGTCTCGCCCAAGTGTGTGAAAGGCGGCAACACTACCCAAGGAGAAAAAGATACAATGAATTTCATGTGTCGTTCCTCAAAAAGGCATTAGGACAACAAGTCACTGCTTTAGCAGAGTTACCCCCGTTGGATGGGGAGGGGCAGTTGATACTGGACCCTGAGGAGATTCTAGACGTTAGGGAGACAAGATTGAGGAACAGAGAAATCCAAGAATATCTCATTAGGTGCAAGAATATTCCAGTAGAAGATGCTTCGTGGGAAGGAGATTAGATTTTGAAGGACCATAGCCTTTAGTTGCTTAAGGACAAGCAAACTCGAGAAGGGAGGACTGTAATGTCCCTTTCCGAATAACCTCTCCAGGAGGTTGATGTATTAGCCTATTTGATTCGCATAGGCCATAGTCGATGGAAAAAGGGGATTAATTGATTATTTAATATTTAAAAAGTGACATTAAGTAATTAAAAGGGGAAAAGGTACAAAGTTGCTTTACATTAATTAAATGAGAGAAAAAGGTAAAAGGGTCACTTAAAAAGTGAGATGAGTTATAAAAGAGGAAATTAGGATATTCTCTCATTCATTAAAGTTTATTTTACAAAATTGTTTTTGGAGAGCTCTTGGGCTTTGGGATTTGGACTGAAACCCTTGTGCAAATAGTTTCGGTGGTGAGACAAATCCACCCTAGCTATTCTAGAGGGTGAATCACTCAGGTTTCTCATGGGATTTCATTGAAGAAGAATTGGAAGATTTATCTTGCAGGATTGAGGAAATCTACATAAGATAAAGAGAAGGTTGTGTTATTCATATGGAGGGTTGAGTTTGCTAAGAAGAAGAATACTTCTTTGGAGGCTGAGTGCAAAATGTGGGGGATGAGTTCACCAATTGAGGACTATATTCTACCTATGTTGGCTACGTATTAAATATGAGGGTCGTGCCATCACTGAAGGAGGGCACAAAGTTGCTAGTGGTATTGATTGGATGAGAATGGAGTTGTTTACTTGTTTTGGGCGCACTTACTGTCATCTTCTCCCTTACAGTGACATATATTTCATCCAGGACAGTAGTAGAGGGACACTACAGCCAAAAGGGAATCCGCAATTTATGTTTGGCACTTGTTGTCACATATATAGTAGCTAGGCTACTTTTGTTCTTGAGCAGTACTGAGCATTTCTTTGAGCCATCCCTTTACTATGAGATTAGCAGTTGATGAGCCACTAGTTGATGATCTCCCACTTTCAGGAGATCCTGAGCATCTAGATTGACCATTTTTATGCCATGACTGAGCCTCATGACCCCGTATTCGACGACTGAGTTAGCCATTCCTTGATGACCCACTGCAGAGATTGTTATACTGCCCATGATTTGTAGTAGCAGCAGTGCTTCCAGTGATTGTCAGATTGGTTTCAAATCCAGTGCAGGTATATGACCCAGGTGATATTATGATTTGTGCATATGGATTTTGATGTTTCTCTACTATCTATTTTAGCAGTGAGACTCAATGGATATTGATTATATGTTGGCAATACTTTATCTTGGTTTACTTGGAATCTAAAGTATAAATGATCTAGCTATTTTGGACCGAGAGATTCTTTTGTATACTCATTGGTCCTGCCCTACTCCTATTATGGATTTGGTCTTTTCCCTTTAGGGACATAGCTTGCTAGTCTTGACATCATTTCCATTGTCTCCATCCATCTGTTACCTTCCAATTTTCATTCAATATCCTTGACTTGTAACTTGACTAGTGACATCTGGGATTCCCCCCACCTTCACCTCTATGTTGGAATAGGTCTCCATGTATAAACCTGTGTCTCGATGTTGGTTTATGTGATGTTTATCATAGGGAATGTCTACCTCTAGGTCTTGAACACAAGTAGTCCTACCAAAGAGAGTGTCTTTAGACACTAAAGAATTGGACCTTAAAGTTATTCTAAATGGATGCCTTGCCAACAAAATAAGAGTGTCTTTAGACACTACTGGAAATAGAAAAATAAAACTAGACATTGGCCAAAAGATCAACACTCATCCATTGTATGGTGTAAGGCTCATTTATCCCCATAGAGTATCAGGGAGGCAAGCCCCAAAAGGCTTTCTAGGGCACCTGCTCTTGGAGGTTGGCAAGCTATCATTCAAAAATAAAGTTGATGGCTAGAGGATGAGCACTCATTCTTTGTATAATGTACGGCTCATTTTCCCCCATAGGGAAACAGGGAGAGATTGTCCCAAAAAGGTCATGTCTTTGTCATTATCTGGAATCCCAGAAGGCTTACCAGGGCACCTGCCTTTATAGGTCAACTAGTGAAGCAAATGCTGAGTAAATAAAATATTAAAAAGGTTGCTTGTCTAGAGTCTAGTGGAGATTTCTCATCATTCCACCCATTTGTGAGATACCGCCATGCCCTATTGTTCACCTAGTCCAACTTATGCGTTGTGTGGATCCCCTTGTCCTTTAGCCCAAATGCTTACAGTGTTGAGTTATCAAGTCATCCCTTGGCCTTACCTATTGTTTATGATCCCTTCACCCTTGACTAGCAAAAGGGCTGAATCTATAAATGAGTATACACTGGAGGTTCTTGTTTTAAAGCAACTAATCATTTTGATTTGGATTATTATATATGTATTGTGCTTATACTTGCCAACAAAATCTAATTGTACTAGAGTGTCACTGCTAGCATAGATAATTGAGCATGCATGTCCACTTGTACTCTACAGCATAGGAATTTAGCACTTGGGTCATCATTTTATCAGTGTTGACTTGGTCAACTCAATGTTGGCCAGGCCATGAGTAGGATCCAGGATGAGTTATAGACTAATGGTTATAAATGATGATTATTTATGGTCTACAGATGTCCATTAGATATATTCATGCTTCAGATGGTGATTTGCTATGATGGCTTCTATTAATTTTATGATTATCAGCATTTACAGGCTTTATTATTATTATTGTTCTGACATGGATGGGGCCTCTGATGTTTCTTTTGTGATAGACTTATGGTGTATGAGTGTTACCAACTATTTTGTACCATAGATGAACCTCCTGTTGAGCCACCAGTTGATGAACATGATCAATGTTCATATCCAATGCAGCAGAAGTTCAGAATGTTTTGCCTAGCCAATTTTGGCTAGTCATTTTTATTTTTATGTTGAAATGACTATTCCCCATGGGGTTTTCGTAATAAAGTGTGCTAGTAGGGATTTTGAGTGGCTCGGTCGTCTAAAACGTAAATTTCAACTAAAATATTCCAGGGAGTTTTTTCCCTTTTCAATTATGCTTTACCTATAGCCGAGTATAATTAATGAGTTTTTGTCTCGCTTCGTTCAAAGCTAGAATGCCCGATTTTAAAATTTGGGCCTTGGGGGGTTATTAGACTCCAACTAGTTGATATGAACTTACTAGACACTAATTGTATGTTCTATGGTCATTTACTAAGCCCCGGGATACATTAAAACAATATCCGAAAAAAAAAATTCCCCGAAGCGTGGTGAATTTTTAAATTTTTGTTTTTTTACTATAGAGAATTAATTAAATTTTTCAATTAATTAAACCATTTTGACAATGGTTTAATTGAAATTTCTCATTTTGTAATAATTAAGTCATCCGAGGGGTGTTTTTGGCAAATAAACACTTATTTTCTAAGCCAAAACACTCATTTAACCCATAGACACACTTATCCTAAGTTTCGGACTATTATTTGGCCTTGTAATTAATATTTTCTCAAAAAACCCAAAAAATGAGAAATATTAATTAAAATAATAAAAAATAATAAATTGGAGAAAATCAAAAGATCTCCAAAAAATGCCAAATTGAATAAAATAAAGGGTTAATTAGCTCGGCATAATTTATCAAAGATGATTCCAATCAAGATCAGTCATATCCAGATCAAGATCGAAGCTCTAACAGTTAACTCTCCATCAAGAAATTCGCGCTCTTTCACTAAAATTTGATTTTGGTTGAGTGTTGTTCATCTATTGGATTGTTGATCAAACCAAGGGGGATTGAGGCCACCTCACCCCCCTCTCATTACTCCAACTCAGTTGGAGCTCAGTCAAACATCAGTTTAGCTCTTAATCAACTCCCAGCTTGTTCCTTCAACCATGCTTGCGCCTCCTCTCCTCAGGTTGACGTTTTTGATGGTGGAGGTTTCTTATTGGATGGGTGGAGATCCCAATGAGGGAGTGGGGGCGCCTGTCTTAGGTGGAGGCCACCTCCCCACTCCCACCTTCCAGATCTTGCATTTTAACTCCAAATCTTCATGCCGAGCTCATTCAATCACCGTAGTGTGGCTCTCTGATTCCAAGTCTTGATTTAGGGTTTTAGCTTCTATTTTTTTGTATAAATAAGAGTTTCTTCTTCCCATTTGCATATGGAGAATATGCAAGAGAACTCTACCAAGATTGTAACCGATATTTGTTAATGGAATAAAGTGACTTTGGAGGTCTATGCATGGGCTTTTTGTATGTGATTTTCATATTGCGGGGTGATTTCGTTCTTACCCTACTCTCTTTATTTAGTAAATAGTTGATCAATGTTAGCTCATAAGGACTATAAATCTAGCACGGTAGGGTATCCATTTAATGTCTTAACTTGGTTATCTATGCAATATTCATTATATGTTTGAAGCGGAAAGGAAGTAGTCAGTTATACCATTGCTTTTCAAATATTTCTTTTGATTATTACATCCTAGCATTTGGTCTCATTTACTTTTATTGAGTTGTTTTGGTTTCAGGAATCACCAAAGGAGGGATTGAAGTTCAACCAGTTTCTCATCAAGAGTTCTTAATCTAATACTTTCACCATGCAGGTTCTTCAGAGCGCTTAATCCAGTTTCAAAAACACACGGCTAAAAAGGGGCTCTTTCTTACCTCTCTTAATCAAAAATTTAAAATCTTTTCATTGGTTACAAGTCTCTTCTTTCTTTCCTTCTTCCGTATACCTGCTACCTTGCCTCTTTGTCTTCACTCCTTACCTTTCTTGCTTCTCTAATTTTCTTTCTTACTGTTTGTTCATTTTACCTCTCTTTTTGCTCTTCTTTTTTGCCTCTTTTTGACCCTTTTTCCTTCAATTTTCACAACCGTCTTCTTCTTGGCTGCCCTATTTGTCATTTTTGTTTGGAGCCATTCTTCTCTTTGTTTTCCTGTCTTATTCCTCATTATTTTTCAGCCAACTTTTCTCTTAGTTGGATGCCCTCTTTCACCTCAATTTTCAGCCTTTTTGGGCACTTTTTGCAGCTTCTTTTTGGCACTTTTTGAGCCTTTTTTCCTCCGTGATTTGCAGCCATCTTTTTTCCTATTTGGTTGCCCCTTTTCTTCATTTTTTGCAGCCATCTAACTCCTTTGTTGGCTGCCCTGTTTCTTCATCTTTTTCAACATGTTTTTTTACTTTTTTTGCATGTACTTTTTTCCTAGTTTTTTACCTCAAAAAGACTAAAAAATTGCAATTTCATACTTAGAATAATTCCAATTTTTTGCATCTAGATTAATCTTGTTCATTGACAATAATGGGTACATGAGTGCTTGTTTCTGTTGTGCAGGTATCGAAAAGTAAACCAAGAGGACAGGTTCAAGGACTTGAAGATTGAAGAAGAGTGCAAAAAACTAAGAAGACAAATCAAGCATAAAATTGCATCCTTGTAAAAGCCATTAAGGCTTATTCATTTTAGTAGTTTGCAATCTTTCTTTTTTTCAAGGGTTAAAATCCCTTTCATTGTAATCATTAATAAAAAAGAACTAGTGGGGTTAAGCCTCCCACATTTTTTCTACTTCCCCTATTTGGGGGAAGTGTGTCTTGTCTTTTTCCTTGCTTAGATTAGATTACTTGCTAGATTTAGTTTATTTTCCACTAATTGCTAGTTTGAACTTTAATCACTTGCATGCTTCTTGTTTCATGTGTATTTTTGCCTTTTAATTATTCCTAAAAAGAACCTAAAGACTCTTGAACCTGTCATAAGACAAGTCAAGAGCACTCTCTATCGGAGAGCATTTGCATTGCATTATCATAGTAGGTTAGATAAGACTCTTGAATCTCACCATAAGGTGGATCAAGAGCACTCTCTGTTGGAGAGTTGTGTTTGTTAATAAAATTTGCAACTCACATTCACCCTTTAAAATTGGAACTTACCATTCTACAGTGTGTATGCTCTACCTGTACGAGATACCCAGAAGCACTGTAACTCGTTAATTTTCACACTTAACTCCAAGTACAACCATAATAAAATTTACCACTTTCCTCGAGCGAAAATCCAACGCCTAGATTTAAGCCATTACGGTGCCAAAATACCCAAAGGAAGTAGGAACAACTGGTCGATGACCTTGAGGCACCAATTAGGCTACACCCTTGTGATGTAGTGTGTTGCCAACTTATTTGTACCATAGCTGGACTAGCTGAGGAGCCGCCATTTTACAAACATGATACATGTTTCTTTCCAGTGTATCAGATGATCCGCCTTTGTGCCTACCCAGTTTTGGCTAGTCAGTTTTTGTTTTGAATAATTATGACCATGGCCCCACAGGATTTGTAATAAAATGTGCTAGTAGGGTGGTTTTGAGTGGTTCGGTCTCCTAAGACGTAGCATTTCAACTAAGGTTATCCAGGGAGTTTTTTGCCCTTGACAATTATGCTTTGCCAATAGCCGAGTATAATTGACGAGGTTTTCTCCTGCTTCCTTTAAAGCTAGAACGCCCGATTTTGAATTCTGGGCCTCGAGGGGTTATTAGAGCCCAACTGAGTATATATAAACCTACTAGACATTGTTAGAATAGACTATGGTCATGTCCTCAGTGACTAGGACCCTCAGAAAAAATTTAAAAAAATTTTACTAGACGCATCAAAATTTTTATTTTTTAATTTTTTAATTTTTTAATTTTCCCTAAGTTTTTAATTAAATTTTTCCATAATTTAAATGGAAAAATTCAATTTGTAATAAGTTAGTCATCCAGAACCTGAATTCAGTGATTGAAGGCTCTAATCTTAAGCCAAAAATCATTCATGATCAGTTGGCCAGCTATCTCCAGGTTTCAGAAGCTCATTCAGCCTCATAATTAATAATTTCTCAAAAAAGTCATTTACGGAGAAATTATTAATTAAAATATAAAAAATGAATATTTTGGAGAAAATAAAAAACTCTCCAAAATAAACCAAATTGAATAAAATAAAAGGCTAAATGACATGGCACGGAGCATTTATTATGATTCCAATCAATATCGGTCAGTTTTAGATCAAGTATCGGAGTGTAGCAGTTGAACTATCAATCAGAAATTTGCCCTCTTTGGTCAAATCCGTTTTTGGTTGAAATGTGGGTTATCTATTGGTTGGGTGATCATTACGAGGGAGAATGAGCCACCTCACCCCCCCTCATTACTCCAGCACTCAGTTGCAGCTCAGTTCAACTCCAAATGATCATGCCGAGCTCATTCAATTACTCCGGTGTTACTCTTAGTTTGGTTTTAGGGTTTTAGCCTTCTCTCTTTGTATAAATAGAGGCTCTTTAAGCTCTATTAGGATGGAAATTTTGTGGAGGATGAGCCACCTCACGCCCACTCATTACTCCAGCACTCAGTTACAACTTAGTTGCAACTCAGTTCAACTCTAAATGATCATGCCGAGCTCATTCAATTACTCTGGTGTTACTCTTAGTTTGGTTTTAGGGTTTTAGCCTTCTCTCTTTGTATAAATAGAGGCTCTTTGAGTTCTATTAGGATGGAGAGTTTGGCATAGAAACTCTGTTGGATTTTGTAAGCTTATTTTGTTAATAAAATATTGAGATTTTGGAGGTCATTTGATGGGCTTTTGGCATTGTGTCTTCGTCCTATGTGAAGTAATATCTCTTTCACCCTACCCTTGTATTGCAATTTGATTATTATGTTTATTAAAGACTAACAATCTAGTACTTAGGCTTCTAATCAAATTTGCATTGAGTGTTTGTGTCTTCAAGGATTGCATCTAGTAGGAGCTCTCGGCACCTAATACCTTCACCATACAAGTGTTCCATTATTAATATATTTTGTTTGCAAGGTTGCAAGCAGTTCCGGATCTTTCTTTCCTTCTCCAACAAACTTCAAAAAATCTCTTGGTTACATTGGTTACTACAAAGCGGATCTACATTTTTATAGGTTTTATCCTATCGATTTGCTTTCCAAGTAGTGCAAGTATTCTCAATTTATCCACATTTCTAAATCTTGCATTATGATTGGCTAAAGTAAATCAAAGATTCATACTTTGATCTACTTGTTAGGTTTAGATCTACTATTTTTCAAATCTTTAACTTTTACTAGATCCAAGATCCTAGTCTCATTTCAAGTTTGTAAATCCATTTTTCTTTTTGCCTTGGAAAACGTGCACGAGTTTCCTCGAAAAACGTGCAAATTTTCTACTTTTAGGCTTACTGGTTTTTATGTGTTTTCATTATTTTGCAGTTCTAGAAATTCTTTTTAAAAATTAAAAAAAAAATCAAAATTTTTCAAATTTTTTTTTAATTTTTTCATCTTTTCCTCGAAAAGCGTGTAAATTTAAGCTTGCTGTTTTTTGCTGATTTTTTGACTTTTTCTGTTATTTTTTAATTCTGGAAATTAGCCTAAAAATCAGAAAAATTTCGAAATTTTTCAAAAAAAAATTATTTTTTAATTTTGACTTTTTTCTTGAAAAACGTGCAATTTTGTACTTGCTGTTTTTTGCTGATTTTTTGCAATTTTCTGTTATTTTTCAGATTCTGGAAATTAGCCTAAAATGTTAAAAAAATCTTTAATTTTAAATTCGCAAAAAGTCTCAAGTCATTTCATCAAAAATCGTGCATTTTACATAAAAATTGGTGAGCTTGCCTGGTTCTTTCCAAGTTTTGATTTTGGGTCTCATTCCATTGTTTTGGTCTTTTGTTTCATCTCATAAGGCACTTGTCTTCTCATCCGCTTAATCTTTTCAAATCACAAGTTAAATTTGGTTTCCTAGCACTCTTACTAGTCCTTGTTTAGATCTCTTATCCACAGACGAACTAAAAGCAAAACCAAGCAAGAAAGAGCAAACAGAACTAGATCCAAAGACAATGATCCAAGACCAAAAAGAAGTCATTCTCCTTTGTACAAACTCATAAGAGTTTTTCACTTTTACTTAAGTTAGTTCCCAAAACTCCTTACAAAGGTTAAATTCCCAAAGCATTTGTACTTCATTAATAAAACAAGGCTAAATGGGATAAGGCCTCTCCCATACTTGGTTTTTCTTCCCCATTTCGGGAAGAGTGTTTTTGTTCTTAGCTTAGATTTAGTTCAAGTACTTAGAGTAGCTTAATTTTTGCAAAATAGATACTAATTGTTAGTTTAGTCATCTCATCTTTTGTTTATTTGAACTACATCATCTTTAGGTTCTTATTTCAAGCTACTTGTCTTTTAACAAAGAACTAAAGTCTCTTGAACTTGCAATAACACAAGTCAAGAGCACTCTCTGTCGGAGAGCATTCCCACTGCATTATCCTTGCATCAAGCATATAGTTTAGTTAAAGTCTCTTGAACTTCCATCATAAGACGAAGTCAAGAGCGCTCTCTGTCGAAGAGTTGAACTGTGTGCTCCTAATAATAAAATCTTTCCAACTCACATTTCCCCACTTAAAATTTACCTCGTTGCTATCCCTCACCTAGTACGCTCTGCCAACCCTGAAAAGTTGGACTCGTACTCAGAACGGTGATCGGATTTGTTAATCATGCAAGTGATAACATAATAAAACTTTCACCCCATAACCGACGCACCGGCGTTGTCCCAATAAATACTCAGCTAGTGGGCAAATTCCAAGTGTGGGCACCAGGCAACCCAATTTGGACACTCGCTGGTTAAGTTCTCTGAACACCTAGCTTGTGATTCTAGACAAGTTCGTCATGTCTTCGAACGGAGCCACTGAAAGTATTTTCGGTTAGGTTTCCTAGACGTCTTAAGCAAGATCATCTTTAAAATACTTAAAATTTACCAAGAGCACTTGCACAATCTAACATTCACTGGTTTAATTTCTAGACATATGTTTAATTCTCTGGCGCATTTCAGCTTCATTGACTTTATAAGACACTGGTCCTTGTTTTAATTTGCATAATTATATTATTTGATCAATTGTCCATGGTTTATTATTATTGTTATCACTGAATGCTTAATTAAATTCTAGAATGTAAACTTATCTTTTAATCACTTGTTGCAACGTGGATTGCTCTTTGATTTTGTGTCACATTTATAACAAGTATAACACCTTCAAATCATAATAACTCCTAAACAACACCCATCCGCATCCGCAACCTTTAAGAACACTTTAACAACTTAAAAGCCATAGAAACTCTTTTGAAGGGACTACCCCCCTTGGCTTCATTAGGAGTGAGCCTAAACGGAGGAGCTAGGAGTAGGTGACAGTACCTAGCTCTGTGCTTGCCCCCAAGGTCACACCTGTCCCACTTTCCTAAGTGAGGAGACAGCTTTCAATTGATTTCTGCTACTGGTGTGCAATCGGCAGACAACAAGCGTCATCAAGCACGCCTGAGTATATACACAATGTTGGCGATATGCATAGTATTTCCAGAGAAAGTTGGAAAGAGGCGAAACAACATAGTCAAAAAATTGATAATTTGACTAAGTGTTTCGGTGAAAAACCTTCAAAAGAGCAGGTTAACAACATGCAAAAGTTCAAAGGTGTTACCTACCAGAGGAAAGCAAATGAAGGACCTTCCACACAGAATACTCCTAAAGGGACAATTCCAAATGATGCTAATAAGTCAACTGATTTAGGCTTTGATTTGGGTAATTGGTTGGTTAATGCTAAAATTCCAGTGCCTGTTTTAGAATTATGTAAAATACCTAGACAGAAAGAAAAAATTTTGAAAATCTTAGATTCCCCAACTGATGCAAGTCCTTCAACACCTTTAGAGCCTCTCTCAAATCCTCCAAAGCCTTCCACCCCTAAGAAGGTCACTTTCTCTGACACCGTGGAACAAACCTCAAACAATGTTTTTGCTGATCCTCCTATAGTTCTACATACTAGGGACCCAAGAAAAGAAGATCATCCCCCTTTCTATGTATCATTAATGATAGGTGATCTTCTTCTACATAATTGTATGTTAGATTCAGGATCTAAATCCAGCATCATGACTAAAAAGGTCATGCAGCAGCTCAACTTAAAAACTACAAGACCGTACCAGAATGTATGTGCCATGGATTCTAGACCGGTTGAGGTTGAAGGAATGATTGAAAATCATTTGGTCAGGTTAGCTAAGTATCCGGACATCCAGATTACCATGGACATCCTTGTTATCGATGTACCGGATAAGTGGGGGATGTTGATTTCTAGGAAGTGGGGTGCCACTTTAGGAGGATCAATCCAAATGAATTGGACCTATGCCACTATGCCAGCATCTGAGTTTTCACTTGTTAAATTATATTCCGAGAAAGAGAAAAGCTACCATGTTGAAAATCCTCAAAGCCATTAAACCAATGTGTGTATGACTCTGATGAGCATGGAATCTATCAGATTAACTCCACCTTGTTGGCCCCTATTCAAGAAGGGATTAAGAATGAAAAAGTTAATGAGTTGTGGTGGATGAATTTTGACGGTGCATACTCTAGAGCTGGAAAAGGGGTTGGGGTTGTAGTAATTTCACCTATGGGTAGGATTTTAAACTTTGCTTTCAAGTTAGAGTTTGAGGCTACCAACAATGTCGCAGAGTATGAAGCACTTCTACTGGGTATTGAATTAGCCAAGGACATGGGTATAAAATTTGTAAGCATCAACGGTGACTTAGATTTAGTTGTCCAACAAATCAAGGGCCAATTTGCATGTAAATGTCAAAGACTAAAGAAGTATAGAAATGCAATTTGGGACACCATGGAATTCTTTGATGCCTTAAACATAGAAGCAATCCCTAGAGATCAGAATAGTGCAGTCGACAAGTTAGCAGTTTGAGCATCAACACTTCAACCATTGGAAGAAATGTTAGGAGGTGATTCTCCACTCGAGATAAACTTTAGACCATTTGTACCTGATAATGTTGAACATTGGCAAGTATTTAAGGATGATGAACAAATCTTAAAGTTTATTAACAGTATAGATGAGTTCTCGAATTTCAAAGCCAATGAGCAAGAGCAAGGTAAAGAGTATCCGGAAGAAGGAAACCAATTTGACAATTCTGTGCCACGTGGCTTCGTGGCCTTAGAAAACATCTTTGACAGACAAGGTAGAAGGAAGAACAACATTGACCAGATGAGACCAGGAGACTACATTGAATTAAACATTGGGTCAAAAAACGAACCAAAAATGATAAAAATAGGAAAAGGAACCTCGGAAAATGAAAGGAATGACTTAATCAATCTTGTGAAAGAATATAAGGATGTGTTTTCCTTTACTTATGATGAATTAAAAGCATATTAGGAGGATGTCTTCCAGCATAGCATCCCTCTCAAGCCTGAATGTCAAAAGGCCAAACCTTTCCGTCGAAAACTTAGGCAAATAAACCCTCATTTGGCCCCTATTGTGAAGAAGGAGTTAGAGAAAATGTTAGTAGCGGGAATCATAGCTCCTACCAGACATTCAACGTGGTGTTCCAACTTAGTTGTGGTTAGAAAGAAGAAGGGGAGTTTGAGGATATGCATAGGCTTCAGAAACCTAAACATTGCTTGTCAGAAAGACAACTATCCTCTTCCCAACATGTAGACCCTCCTCCAACGGGTCACTGGATCTAATATGATGTCCATGCTTGATGGATTTTCAGGATACAACCAGGTTCTTATCCAGGAAGAAGACAGACATAAAACCACATTCACAACCCCTTGGGGTACTTTCGAACACTTGAGGATGCCTTTTGGCCTTCTTAATGCTGAGGCTACTTTCCAAAGGGCCATGGACTATGCCTTCAAGGAGTTAATTGGTAAAATCATAGAAATTTATCAAGATGACTTAACTGTTTTTTCAAAAGAAAGATCCAGCCATGTCAGTCACCTTAAGCATGTTTTTGAACGATGTAGGAAATATGGTATTTCTTTAAATCCGACCAAGTTTTTCCTTGGCATCGATGAAGGGAAGCTCATTGGACACATTATCTCCAAGGATGGTGTCAAGATTGACCCTGAAAGAATAGAAGCCATACAGAAAATACCTCTCCCTAGGAATGTTAAGGCCCTCCAGTCTTTCAACACACACATGAACTTTATCAGGAGGTTCATTCCAAATTTGGCTGAACTCATGAAACCCATGCAAGCACAACTTAAAAAAGATGCTAAGTTTGTATGGAATAATGAGGGGAAGGAGGCTTTTGCCACCATAAAAGATTCTATCACCAAGTCCCCTGTTTTAGTCAACCCAGATTATTATAAAGACTTTATGGTTTTTTCCTTTGCATCAGAGGATACAATTGCCGGTGTTTTGCTCCAGAAGAACTTCGACAGGTTGGAGCAGCCTATTGCTTTCATGAGTAGAGATTTACAGAATTCAGAGTTGAAGTATACTATCATGGAAAAGCAGGCCTATGCCTCGGTCAAATCTCTAAAACATTTTAGAACTTACATTGGCTATTCAAAGGTCATAGGGTATGTCCCCCATGCTGCGGTAAAAGACATCTTGTCCCAACAGGATTGCTTAGGAATAAGGGGCACATGGGTATCTAAAATTCAAGGGTATGACTTAGAGATTAAACCAACTAAGTTAATCAAAGGACAAGGCTTGGCTAAGATATTGACTCAGACTAATGAAAAAGCAATAGACATGATTTGTGAAAACACCAGAGTCGAGCCAACCATGACTCCTACATTGCAAGATCTTGATAACCATTAGTATTCAAACATCATATATCTCCTTCTCCATCTCACCTGCCCTGATCACCTCAAAGGACACAAACGACGGGCACTAAAATTGAAAAATGCTAGGTACTGCCTCACTCAGGAAGGTTTGGGTTGGAGGAACCGTAATGGAATCATACTTAGATGCATAAATGAGCAAGATTCTAGGAAGATCCTAACTGAGTTTCACTCAGAATTTTGTGGTCACTTTCCAGCAAATATAACTGCCCACAAAATCCTTCGAGTTGGTTACTATTGGCCAACCATCTTTGCAGATGTACATAAACATGTTAAGTGTTGCCAAGAGTGTCAACTCTTCACGGAGAAACAAAAGTTGGCTACTCTTCCCCTCACACCTGTAGTAGTCCTTGCTCCCTTCCAGCAATGGGGGCTTGATTTCATGGGCAAATTCAAAGACAATTCCAACAATGGGTTTTGTTGGATTATCACTGCTACGGATTACTTCACCAAGTGGGTAGATGCCATACCCACCAAGACAGCCACTGAAAAGATTGTTATGTACTTCATAGAGGATAAGATAATCACCAGATTGGGAATCCCTCTTAAGATAACAACTGATAATGCCAAAGCTTTTAGCTCTATCAAGATGACATCTTTTTGTTTGAAGTATGGCATTACCCTATCCCATTCATCTGATTATTACCCACAGGGAAATGGACTTGCTAAGTCCACTAACAAAAACTTA
Organism: Pseudotsuga menziesii; assembly: GCA_001517045.1. Lineage (NCBI taxonomy): Eukaryota > Viridiplantae > Streptophyta > Pinopsida > Pinales > Pinaceae > Pseudotsuga > Pseudotsuga menziesii. The sequence goes on along the minus strand of LPNX010967206.1, from coordinate 279,925 downwards.
ATGAACATCCTTAAGAAAACTGTGGGCAATAACAAGCGGGCATGGGATAGCAAGATCAAATATGCTCTTTGGGCCGACAGAATCACAAAGAATAATTCCATTGGAAAGTCTCCTTTCGAGCTGGTGTATGGTCTCACAACCACCTTGCCGATCAGCATGCAGATTCCTATCTTCAGAATGATCAATGAATATGGCATCAAGGGGGAAGAAATGGAACAGAGGATCAATCAGATTATTGAGTTGGACGAGAACAGAAGGGCAGCCTTAGATCAAGCTTTAAGGCATCAGGAGAGTGTGAAGGGTACCTTTGACAAGTCAGCAAAGTCAAGGCCTTTCAAAGTTGGGAACACAGTCCTTTTATGGGACAAGAGGAGAGAGAAGTCGGGCAAGCATGGAAATTTTGACAGCCTCTAGAGAGGCCCCTTCATTATATGTGACCTTGTCGGAACAAACTCTTTCATACTCAACACTATGGAAGGAGAAAGGTTGCCATACCTATGAATGGACAGCATTTGAAGATGTTTTACAGCAGCAACCTCTAAAAAATGACCATGGTGTCATTTTAGGGATTTTCTAAACCCTCTCTTATTGTATTTTTATGTATTTCTATTTTTTGTATCATGTTGTTGTATTACATATATGCTTATAGATTAATTTGTATTATATTTCATGTATATTGTGCTTCATACTTTATTCTTTATACAATATGTTAGAAAATGCAAAAAATATTTTTATGTTGGTATATTCTTGGCATTTTATCATGAACATGTGGCCTTACCATAGTATTAAAAATCATCCAAACTGGAATCGGAATCGGCCGGTTCACCGGTTCGGAACCAAACCGGGTCAAACCGGTCGGTTAACCGGATCGGGGACCGGTTAGTTACCGAACCGGCCGGTTTGGTACCAAACCAGTCTGGTTCGGTAACTAACCGGTCCAACCGGCCGATTTCGAGCCTGACCGGTCCGGTTTGGAAGTTCATCACAGCATTTGAATCTCATCAAACCCTCTAGGTTTTTACCAACCACCTGATGGCTAATAACGGAATGAAGTAACAAGGTCATCTGACCTGTCATTAAGACATACTTCGCTTTTGTCCTTACCGAATGCTTCCCGGATATTGTTTTTTTTTATGATTGTCCACACATCTCTTCAGTGGTAAACCAAATGTCGACATATTGTACCATGTCAAAATTATAACCATGATATAGTTTATTTTAAAAGATAGAGCTTGTTTTATTTCCCACTTGGCTTGGGTTGCAAGTTTGGTAGGTTTATACAAAAATTTCTAACCCTCGAACCTTATAAAAAGTGTTGTATGTTACAACCTGCATAATGGAAATTCACAGTAGTAGAAATGAGTCAGACCCTTTGTAAAGGTTGAATACTGTTCTTTTGGTTTTTGAATTAAGAAATGGTGTGGTGTCAAATGATAGTTAGTCTTCTCCTTGCACCTTATGTCTCCCTCCTTAGAGTTTCCTTTAACTGTCGATGAGATGCTTTGCATCCTGCACTTAGAAGTTTTGGAAGTTTTATTATTTAGTCAAAATGACTAATTAAGACCTAAGCCATATCATCTTTGATTTCAAGTTGAGAAACAAGCACACAACCACGACAAACTTCCTTGAGACGTTATAATTAAATTTAAAACAGTTTCGACATAACAAAGAGAGATGTCATGGCGAAAAATTACTTTGTTAAGCAAGTAAATAATAACTTAGTTACATGACTACAATAGTGTATGACAAGTAAAGTATGAGTAATAAACATAGCTCTAATTATTTTCTAGTAAATTCTGATATCTCACGCAGTAAATAATTAGTTTTCCCGATTTTTGGGGTTGTTAGTAAACCCTTTTTTTTATGGAAATTATGCGTATGTGACATCCACAGATTGGAATCTTGTTGTTCATTGTGACCATGTGTATGACAACTTTATTTAACATCTAGGTTCACTTTATCATTTATGAAGTGTTTACTTTATGAAGTGTTGACTCTTATATGGTATATACATGAGCAGATTTTGGTTAATTTGTCTTCAATGCCTTGGAATCATGGATTATAATCTTGAAAATGTTGTTTTCCTTTAAAATTTAAATATTTGATGTATTTTTTAGCAAATCGATTCATTAAATTCAAATAAGCTGATTTATGACCGATTCATTACCGATTCCGATTCCGATTCCGAGTTGACCCTCGACCGATTCCGAGTCCGATTCCGATTTTTAAAACTATGGGCCTTACACACTTTTTTTTCCATGCAAGAAGCAGATATTCTAGGGTTCTCGAACACTCTTTTTGAGTGATCAAGCGAGTGCCCGTCTCGCAGTTGGAGCCAGATGTTACCAACTATTTTGTACCATAGTTGAACCTCCTGTTGAGCCGCCAGTTGATGAACATGGTCAATGTTCATATCTAGTGAAGCAGAAGTTCAAAATGTTTTTCCTAGCCAATTTTGGCTAGTCATCTTTATTTTATGCTGAAATGACCATGCCCCATGGGGTTTTTGTAATAAAGTGTGCTAGTAAGGGTTTTGAGTGGCTCGGTCCCCTAAGACGTAAATTTCAACTAAGGTATACCAAGGAGTTTTTTCCCTTGTCAATTATGTTTTTCCTATAGCAGAGTATAATCGATGAGTTTTTCTCCCACTTCCTCCAAAGCTGGAATGCCCAATTTTGAAATTTGGGGCTTGGGGGGTTCTTAGAGTCCAACTAGTTGATATGAACCTACTAGACATTAAGTGTATTTTCTATGATCATTTACTAAGCCCCGGGATACATTAAAACAATGTCCAAAAAAAAAATTCACGGACTTGTGCTGAATTTTTAATTTTTATTTTTTGACTATAGAGAATTAATTAAATTTTTCAATAAATTAACCATTCTGACCACAGTTTAATTGAAAATTTTCATTTTGTAATAAACACTTATTAAGTGGTCCGAGAGGTGTTTTCGGCAAATAAACACTTATTTTCTAAGCCAAAACACTCATTTAACCCCTAGACACACTTATCCTAAGTTTTAGACTATTATTTGGCCTTCTAATTAATATTTTCTCAAAAAACCCAAAAAATGAGAAATATTAATTAAAATAATAAAAAATAATAAATTGGAGAAAATCAAAATATCTCCAAAAAAGGCCAAATTGAATAAAATAAAGGGGTAATTAGCTCGGCATAATTTATCGGATATGATTCCAATCAGCATCAGTTAGATCCAGATCAAGATCGAAGCTCCGACAGTTAACTCTCCATTAGGAAATTCGCCCTCTTTAGCCAAAATTCGATTTTGGTTGAGTGTTGTTCATCTCTTCAATTGGTGATCAAACCAAGGGGGATTGAGGCCACTTCACCCCCCTCCCCCCCATTACTCCAACTCAGTTGGAGCTCAGTCAAACATCAGTTCAGCTCTTAATCAACTATCATCCTGTTCCTTCAACCATTCTTGCGCCTCCTCTCCTCAGGTTGATGTTTTTGATGGTGGAGGTTTCTTATTTGATGGGTGGAGATCCCAATGAGGGAGTGAGGGCGCCTTGCCTAGGTGGAGGCCACCTCCCCACTCTCACCTTCCAGATCTTGCAATTTAACTCCAAATCTTCATGCCGAGCTCATTCAATCACCGTAGTGTGCCTCTCTAATGCCGAGTCCTGATTTAGGGTTTTAGCTTCTATTTTTTGTATAAATAAGACTCTCTTCTTCCCATTTGCAAGAGAACTCTGCCAAGATTGTAACCAATATTTGTTAATGGAATAAAGTTACTTTGGAGGTCTATGCGTGGGCTTTTTGTATGTGATTTCCATCTTGCGAGGTGATCTCGTTCTTACCCTACTCTCTTTATATAGTAAATATTTGATCAATGTGAGCTCATGAAAGTTGTTATCCACTAATTTTGCACTTAGTGGATTTTTCAGAGAGCCGCCAGAGTATTGAACAAGTACACTTATTCAAGATCAGAGTTCAGAAGTTCAGTGTGCTCCAAAGTTGGCCAGTTTTTGGCTAAACTTTTTATTTTTTGTAAAATACATGTTCATACCCCCTTGGGGAGATTGTAAAAAATGTCCTAGCATTTAAATTTTTATAAAAGGCTCAGCTTCCCAGACTTGGGCATCAAGCCGACTAGCCCATAGTGTTTTTTCCCTTGGTTATTATTCGTTGTTGAATAAACGAGCAATAATTTATGAGTTTTTCACTCCCTCCTCCAAAGCTAGGGTAGTTGTCTTGGTGTTTCGGCCTGAAAAGGTTATTAGAGCCTTCGTATCAGTGTTTTTCATCATGCTAGGCATTCTGATTGAGTCGTATGAACATGTACTAGGTCCCCCTCAGGTTTCGTTTGATTCCAAGAAAAATAATTTTCTCCGTTTTTTAAGCCATTTTTTATGGTTTAAATGAGAAAATTCAAAATGTAATAAATCAATGATCCAGAGTCTGTTTTTGGCGTGGTTGGGCTCATTTTCAAGCCCCCAGGGGCCACTTTCACTAAGTTTCAGCAAGCCGAAGCATCCCGAAAGTCATCATTCGGCTAACTGAGCACCAAAGTAGCATTTAAATGCTAAGTTTGGACAAATTGCACTTGGTCAAAATAGTTAAAAAGTAAAAAATCATTATTTTAATAATGATAAAGTGACTTGGCATGGGTCCCTCATGCCATGTAACCCACTTAGAAATATTATATGACTTAGACTTTGGATTAAAAATGAGGCTGCGAATTGTTAAAGGAGGAAGGGTGACATGAAAATGAGGTCACCCATGCTAGCGTGGAGTATGAAGTGTTGAGTGAGATGGGGAGGGACCCATCCACTTAATATATTAAAAAATTATAACTTATACAATGGCTTATTTTTCCAATGTTTTAAAACCATGCATGCGAATCGTATGAGGGAGTGGTGACGTCAAAGTAAATCAAACCTTCGCACTGAGCTTGTCGTACACCCGCGAAAGGTGGAGCTCACGCTGATTTGGAGGTGGGCTCTTCCTTGTTTCATGGCCACCTCATTCATAGCACGCGATTTGGCATTCATTATAGCTAAAGCTTCAACTCCTTCAAAGCTCACACATACCTCTTTTGGGTGAATCGTGGATACACTTGGCCACTCCATATTCGATGGTGAAGCTTCCTATGTGAGAGTGGGGGGCGCCTTGCCAAGGTGGAGGCCACCTCCCCACTCATGCCTACCTCAAGATGGAGTTTGATTCAAATCATTGCTTCGAGTTCATGAAATCAGGGGATTTCGCCATAGCTTGGCTCTCACTCTTTGCCAATTTGATTTAGGGTGTAGGTTTATCAGTTTTTTGTATAAAAGGATGGCATTGCCTCCTTCGTTTCTCATGGATATTTTGGGCATGAACACTCTGCCAAAATTATTGTAATATTTGTTTGAAGTTAGAATAAAGTTGTGACTTTGGAGGTCCATGTAGGAGTTTTTGGAGTTTTGGATTCACATTGTCTTTGGTGATATCTCTCTCACTTTGCTTTTTCAATTATTAAATCATTCTTCATTATATACTCTATAAGGGCTAACAATCTAGTTTATGAGTATCTTGTTCGGATTTTATATTGTTTGCAGGGATCATTAAGGGTGAAGAACAAGCTTGAGATCAAGCTCTTCTTCGTGAACCAGTGGTTTTTTCTATCTAACTCCTTCATCTTGCAGGTCTTTCTAAGCACTTCCCAATCCAAGAAAGAGACATAGCAGTCAGAGCTTCTCCTTCCCTCCATCAACAAAGTTTCAAAAAACACATTTGGTTACCTGGATCTACGAACTTCCCTCTTCCAGTTCTCTTGTTTGCTCCTTGATCTTCTCGATTTCTTGCTTGCTAGCCCTTTCCTCCTTACTCTCGAATTTCATTTCCTAGCTCTCATCTGCTCTCGCCCTACCTCATCTTTTTCTCCCACTTGCTTTCGCTCCTCTAGTTTGCCTTCTTCTGCTCTAGACTTTACCTTTCTCCCTTTCTCTCATCTAGCCCCCTTTCCCTTGCTTTTGCCTTTGATTTCTCCTATCTCCTCTGCCTTTGTCTCTCCTCCCCTTTTGCTTAATTTAGGCTTGGTTCCTTCTATATCTAGTGTTTAGAGTAGAGTAGTTAGATCTTTACGTGTTAAGCTTAGTTTGTTTATTTTTTCATATCATAGATTAGATCTTGCACTTAGTTTTATTTTTGTAGATCTCTTTCATAGAAGTAGTTTATATTTGATTTGGTTTAATTAACAGTTGATGGGTGCTTTGAGTTGATTTGTGTTGTGTGTGGGTATGAAGAGAAACAATCCTAAGAGAAGGACTTGAAGATTGAGCCAAAGAAGAACAAAACCCAAAGAGAAGAGTAGATACTAAGTACCAAAACCAAGAAGATCCAAATAGTTGGGATTTGAACTAAATAAGACAAAATTTTCCAAATTACTCTCCTTTTATAAAACAACCATTAAGGCTTGTTCCATTTGTCTTTCCAAGTTCCTTTTCTTTCTCTAAGGTTGAAAATCCTAAATATTGTACTCTCTTAATAAAAGGGCAAAGTGGGACAAGGCCTCCCATCTTTTGGTTTCTTCTTCCCCATTTGGGGAAGAGTGTCTTGTGCTCTTAGCTTAGATTTACTTTGCATGCTTAGAGTAGTTTAATTCTGTGCTTAGAACTTTTTATTGTTTCAATCTTGACCTGAGAAGTACCTTGGTATTTCATCGCAAGTGCCGCATTGACATTGCTTACTACCTCTCTTTCCCCATTGTCTTCCTGCATATGACCAACTAGCTGGAAATTTCGGGGACAGTGTGTCTCGAAGTCATTTTTTACTTCTCTTTGCTAGATTAGTTTCTTGTTGTTGTAGAACACTAGTCTCTCATTTATTTCATTTGCAAGTAGTTTATCATTTTTCTATGTCATTGTTTCGTTGTTTTTGCAATTTGTTGAGCTATCACGTGGTTTCAATTTACAAGCTGATTGTCTTATAAAAAGAACCAAAGTCTCTTGAACTTGCAATAATCCAAGTCAAGAGCACTCTCTGTCGAAGAGCATTCCCACTGCATTATCCTTGCATCAAGCATATAGATTAATTAAAGTCTCTTGAACTTCTGTCTTAAGACAGTCAAGAGCACTCTCTATCGAAGAGTTGAACTGTGTGCTCATTATAATAAAATCATTCCAACTCACATTCCCCCACTTAAAATTTACTTTATTGCTATCCCGTACCTAGTATGCTCTGTCGACCCTAAAAAGTTGGACTCGTACTCAGAACGGTGATCGGATTTGTTAATCTTGCAAGTGATAACATAATAAAATCTTCACCCCCACAACCAACGCACCGGCGTTGTCAAAAGCATTCAAGTTGTTCTTAGTAAGGGCATCAGAACCCCCCGTTGTCTAAAGCTTCCCGGCTTGCTGGTTAAATTCTCCAAACATCTAGTCTAGGATACCTGACGGGCCGATAGGTCTTGAACAGAACAACTTAGAATACTTTTCCAATTGGACTTTGATACCTTGTTCTCTCGGCCATAATAATCCAAGATCACTAAAACTTGATAAAATTTACAAAGAGCATTTACAAAACGATCACACAAACATTGAACTCTTGTATCAAGCATCCCAGCACTACAATTTGTGACTCCATACCCATTGGATAAGACACTGGTCTGTTATTATTGTATTTTCATATCTCAAGTGTATTGCTCAATGTCTTATCATTATGGATGCTTTTGTTTAATTCAATCAGTATTGTGTTTCGTTTAAATATCGCAAGCATATCTTTGTAACTTTTTAAAGTTAAAACTGTGATCTTTCCATCAGAAAACTCCTAAACAACACCCATCTGCATCCGCAACCACTAAAAAACATTTAAAGCATTGAGCCATAGAAACTCTTTGTTAGGGACTACCCCCCTTGGCTTCCTTAGGAGTTAGCCTAAACGGAGGAGCTAGGAGTAGGTGACAGTACCTGGCTCTGTGCTTGCCCCCAAGGCCACACTTCTCCCATTTTCTCAAGTGACGAGACATCTTTTATTAGATTTCTGCTGCTGGTGTGCATTCGACAAACAACAAGGGCTATAAATCTAGCACGGTAGGGTAGCCATTTAATGTCTCAACTTGGTTATCTATGCAATATTCATTATATGTTTGAAGTGGGCAAGTAGTCAGTTATGCCATTGCTTTTCAAATATTTATTTTGATTATTACATCCTAGCATTTGATCTCATTTACTTTTATTGAGTTTTTTTGGTTTTAGGAATCACCAAAGGAGGAGGGGTTGAAATTCAACCATTTTTTCATCAAGAGTTCTTAATCTAATACTTCACCATGCAGGTTCTTCAGAGCGCTTAATCTAGTTTCAAAAACACACAGCTAAAAAGGGGCTCATTCTCACCTCTCTTAATCAAAAATTTAAAATATTTTCACTGGTTACAAGTCTCTTCATTCTTTCCTTCTTCCGTATACCTGCTACCTTGCCTCTTTGTCTTCACTCCTTACCTTTCTTGCTTCTCTGATTTTCTTCCTTACTTTTTGCTCTTTTTACCTCTCTTTTTGCTCTCTTTTTGCTCCTTTTTTGCCTCTTTTTGCTCATCTTTTTTACCATTTTTCCTTCAATTTTCGCAACCAACTGTCTTCTTGTTGGCTTCCCTATTTGTCTTTTTTGTTTGCATCCATTCTTCTCTTTGTTTGGCTGTCCTATTCCTCATTATTTTGCAGCCAAATTTTCTCTTAGTTGGCTTCCCTCTTTCACCTCAATTTTCAACCTTTTTAGGCACTTTTTGCAGCTTCTTTTTGGCACTTTTTGAGCCTTTTTTCCTCCCTGATTTGCAGCCATCTTTCTTCCTATTTGGATGCCCCTTTTCTTCATTTTTTGCAGCCATCTAACTCCTTTGTTGGTTGCCCTGTTTCATCATCATTTTCAGCATGTTTTTTTACTTTTTTTGCATGTACTTTTTTCCTAATTTTTTACCTAAAAAAGACTAAAAAATTGCAATTTCATACTTGGATTAATTCCAATTTTTTGCATCTAGATTAATCTTGTTCATTAACAATAATAGGTGCATGAGTGCTTGTTTCTGTTGTGCAGGTATCGAAGAGTAAACCAAGAGTACTGGTTCAAGGACTTGAAGATAGAAGAGGAGTGCAAAAAACTAAGAAAACAAATCAAGCATAAAATTGCATCCTTGTAAAAGCCATTAAGGCTTATTCATTTTAGTAGTTTGCAATCTTTCATTTTTCCAAGGGATAAAAACCCTTTCATTGTAATCATTAATAAAAAAAGACTAGTGGGGTTAAGCCTCCCAAATTTTTCTACTTCCCCTATTTGGGGGAAGTGTGTCTTGTCTTTTTCCTTGCTTAGATTAGATTGCTTGTTAGATTTATTTTATTTTCCACTAATTGCTAGTTTTAACTTGAATCACTCGCATGCTTCTTGTTTCATGTGTATTTTTGCCTTTTAATTATTCCTAAAAAGAACCTAAAGACTCTTGAACCTGTCATAAGACAAGTCAAGAGCACTCTATCGGAGAGCATTTGCATTGCATTATCATAGTAGGTTAGATAAGACTCTTGAATCTCACCATAAGGTGGATCAAGAGCACTCTCTGTCGGAGAGTTGTGTTTGTTAATAAAATTTGCAACTCACATTCACCCTTTAAAATTGGAACTTACCATTCTACAGTGTGTATGCTCTACCCGTACGGGATACCCAGAAGCACTGTAACTCGTTAATTCTCATGCTTAACTCCAAGCACAACCATAATAAAATTTACCACTTTCCCCAGGCGAAAATCCAACGCCTAGATTTAAGCCGTTGCGGTAACAAAATACCCAAAGGAAGAAGGAACAACTTGTCAGTGACCTCAAGGCGCCAGTTAGGCTACACCCTTGTGGTGTAGTGTTGAACATTGCTTCAGAGACTCCAAACCAACCTACATATTCCTTGCGGGTAGCTGCATCGGTTAAGGGTGTTGGACATATCTCCCGTACCGAAAGGTATGTCTTGGAGATCCCCCTCCCATTTAATAATCAACCTCATCTTAAAACGTACATTAAAATTTACCAAGAGGCATTTGCAAAACGATCTCACAAAACATCAAAGACTTGTATTTCAGCAGCCCCAACACTTTGACTCCATTTAAGGCACTGGTCTTTTAATTCTGGCATTATCTTGTTTGGACCATTTGTCCATTTATTTCTAATTTATTCATGCATGGATGCTTTAATTTCCGTCTTATTATTCATATCGTGTTTTGCAAATACGAACGTGAATTGCGTAATTGGTTATTGTGTATATCAAAACTCATAAACAACATTAATTCTCATCTTCCATCTAAGAAAACTTTAAACAAAATCCTTAGACAACCTTTCTAGGGACTACCCCCCTTGGCTTCGTTAGGAGTTAGCCTAAACAGAGGAGTTGGGATCAGGTGACAGTACCTAGCTCTTTGCTTGCCCCCAAGGCCACACCTTTCCTGCTTAGGGAAACAGCAATCCAAAATATTTCTGCACACGGTGTGCATTCAGCGGACAACAATGAGTACTCATTCCTAGTTGATTTGGACATTCTGAGTCCATTGGTGCAGCTGGTTTTCAGTTTCAGGTAGGTACGGGACAGATATGGGTCTCTTGGGCTTTTACAGCAGATTTGCCCTGGGGAAAATGAGAATAAAACACTTCACGAATGTTGAGGAGATTTGTTGGAACGCCTGAGTGGATTTGTGGGGTGCAGCCAGTCGTTTGTACCATATGCCTGGGGTTCCAAGCACATCAGTGCAGTTACTTTTTTGCGTAGACTCCTCCCGGGTGAGATATTGGTTGTTTTATGTTCCCAAGCCAACATTTTAATAACTAAAAATGGCTAATGAGGAAATCGATTTGGGCAATTGAGGCAAGGGATTAGCATGGAATTGGTCTGAGGCGCTGTGTATGGGTCATCTTCATCATCTGGCATCAGCTTCACTTCACTCGGGGTCCACACATCCTTGATTTATGCAATTTGAGGGTGTTTTGATGTATTTTGAGGGAGATCCCCTAGTGATTTTTATCACTCCTTTATATTATTTGCCACCACATTTTATTATTGTTCCATGGGGCCATGCTAGTGAAGGATAACATAACCTCCTAGCCCCACCATGTGCTACTTTGTGGTCATTAGTCATATTTTATGTGGTGCACCCCCTCATCGGGCATTTCTAGTGATGCACCCCCTTCTATTTGTGAGTTGATCCATCTGAGATTTATCCGACTAATCTTAGCCGTAGATTAGGATGATTTTAATTTATGCTTTTGAACCTTGATCTTTTTGGATCTAGGTATTATGTACTTGAGAGATCTATATATTGAGATGCTCTCTCATTTATAACGGGACTTTTGGCTCTCAAACTCTTGGATTAATAAAATATTTTTGCAGAAATTCTTCGAAGCTTTGTCGAATCTCTTGTATGGAGATTGGAAAGTCTTGTTCTCTCTAGAATTCTTGCGGATCTATGCATTGCTAATATTTTTGCAGGTTGCCATCCATCTGGTGAAGGAAGCGTTTGGGTAGGGGCGCTATTGTGACAGAGCTCCATATAGTCCTCTCAAATCGCCATTGGTTCAGGGAGTATCTTAATTGTGTCTTACGGCCATCTTGATGTTCTTTGATTCATCTTTCTTCATCATTTCATCCATTCTTTGGTAAATCGATTCTCATAGCAGATCTCTTTTGCAGGAGGAGGGAGCACTTGGCATCTGGGAGGAGGTAGCGATTTCACTTGGAGAGGCATATAAAATGCTCGTAATTGATCGGAAAGGCAATATCATCATCAGACAAGGTTAGTAGCAAGTATTTCCAGGTACGTCTGCATATATTTTTATTTTTTCAGGCTTTGACCTAATTGTCACAACAAAACTATCTTTTCTTAAAACCCTAGTTTCGTAGATCTGATAAATCCAGTTTGTTTCTGATGACGGCCATCAAGACCCACTTGGCGATTAATGAATAAACCCTAGATCTCAAGTTTCATAAAAATCTGACTCCATTTGCCCTGGGATCTAGCATTGGTCACTCTAGATGGGGTCGCCCTTCTTGGGTGGGTGGCTTTTTCTTCAGATCTGTCAGATGGATATGCTTGGACCCGCCTCAAAATCATAGATCTAATCCTCAAGCACCCCGATCTAGTCATCTCATGCCCTGATCTGTTCTTTTGGGTCCACTTTGTCCACTTATGCAAAAACCCTAGGTGGGTCCCTTTAGGGTTTCATTTCATTTGGCTAGATCTCCCTAGATCTACTTCCCTAGATAATTTGTGGTATAATCTCATCCACGTTGGGTTATTTCCTATCTTTATTAAGCCTCCCCGACTTGGCCCTAATTTCCATACCACTCTAGTTCGATAGATCTAGTCTTATCCACTCATTATCTCTCCTCTCTTATACATTGTCAAACCCTAGGAGTGTCTTGAGTAGTTGTGCTAGCCTCTTAGGCTAGTAGGGTCTCCCACTTGGTCTTTCTCTGGATTGATCTAAAGTGACAAGAGCTCGTCCGGTGTGACAACTACCATTTATCTGTAGTGGACAAGGCCCTTGCGGTGTCACCAGTTAGCTACCTCACCTCTACCGTCCTGGATGGGATACCTTTAGTGGGTAGCTACACTTTGTGTGATAACAACAACTACAGGAGTCCAGTACAGTGCTTCTGGGATTTTTTCTTGTGGATAGTCTTCTTCCTGTAGTTGTTCACATTATTTCTGGGCAAAGAAAGAGGTCGCTACTGTCTCAAAGAGGGTCTACAAGCTATATGTGACACTTGTTGAAATACTGAGAGGGGGGTGAATCAGTGTTTGCACTAATTAAAATTTTTAATCAAAAGCAAGTTGCTAATCACCAACATAGCTTATCATCAATGTACATGAAAATAATAAGCTGCACAGTACACAATATTTTTGACGTGGAAACCCAAGTCCAGGGGGTAAAACCACAGAAGCCTTTTTAAAAATAAATTTGACCCAGCAACAACTAGGGTAAACAAATTTAATACAACTTTACCAACTACAACTGGAAGGGGCTACAACCCCTTAGGCTTCGTCAGCTACAACTAACAAGCTGCTACAATAGCTTAACTCACAAGATTGTGATCCCTAGCACCACCATACCACCCTGAAGAAAAGGATTACTGAACCTATGGACCTGTCAACATCAATCCCTGGACTTCCTATTGCTAATAATCTTTGTTCTCTGATCACTGTCAAATTATCCATGTATACTGATATGTCGTTTTACTGCTATACACTGCTCATGTACATCCTTGTACACCTCATCATACCCAGTCACTCATCAAATAGTTTTGATTTGCTTTCACTGATCATAATGCATCGTCATAGAGTACAAGCATGCATCATTATAGGTATGCATCATCGTCATAAGGTATGCATCCTATACATCATCATCTCAGTGTATGCATCATTATCATAGGGTATGCATCCTATACATCATCATCTTAGAATATGCATCATCAAGTGTACATCATAGTGCATAGGAGAGCATCATTACACCGTAGCATGCAAGTTCATCGTAATGTATATATCATAGATCATAGGAGTGCATAATCACATCATCATCATCCTAGAGTGTATCATAACATGTATCATAGAGGGCACATCCTTATAAAGTCTGTATCATTATCATAATAAATCTGCATCATAGAGTATACATGATCATACCTCTAGCTGTGCATATCAAACTCATGTAACTGCTGTAGTGGATGATTACTGTATGTATACTGTAGAAGGACAAACCTTGGACTTAACCACTGCTGAATTTGTAGATGGATTCAAAGTTGAACTTGAGTAAGTGACTGTGTATACTGAGTGTTGTAGATGACCTCTTATACAGACTGTTCAACCCTGAACAAAACACTGTGAAAAGGCTCGGATCTATCCTCGAGCGTTGATAGAGAAGGCAGCTATAACGATCATTCAAATCACCACAAACTCGGACTTTATGACTGTTTTGTGTGAGCTAAAAGAGAGTGGTCTGCTGCTAACTGTTGAACCCAAAAGAAGAGTCTGCTGCTAACTGTTGATTCCACAACCAAAAGGAAAGATCTGCTGCTACAAGCCAGCAGTGAACCCTACAAAAATTTGGACTGTATAAAAGATGTCTTAACCCCAAAACAATCTATCTCTGTAAGAGGCTCAGATCTATCAAATGAAGGCAGCATTGAACACCAAAACAGTTGTACTATAAGTGAAGAATTCGGACTGTGTGGAGGCTTCAACACTGTAGCATGAACCCAAAAAAAATATTTCTGTCGATGAACTCGGATACTGATGCTGCTAGATAAACCCACGGAAAATCTCAGTCCACAAACCAGCGAATATCCTCAGTCACACTCCCAAAAGGTTGCATTGATTAATGGTTTGAACATGACAAAGTTTTGGTATATTTATACACCTAAACAGGCGTTGAGGAGGAGGACTAGTTAGGGCCAAGTTCTAGGGGATAAAAAATATTTTGTTAAATTTATAATTGTTTTATTAAATTAAAAAGTGTTTTAACTTATCATTATTTAGTGGAGCCGACTTCATTGAGGGGTTCAAGTGTCTTAACATAAAATCACAGGAGTTCAACGTTGGAGGAATGAGGCTAGCCAACTTCACTTTACTATTTACTCAAACCTTGACCTTAAGTGTTATTTAATATTTTGTTTGTTAAAAGGTATTTCCTTTTGTCATAAGATTAGGGTTTTATGTTAGGTCATCAACGTATGTAAGGGTGCGCAAAATAAAGGCTTTCATGGGTTCAAGAGGGCAAGGCAAGGCATACAACATAGGGTAGATTGTAGACAAAGGTAAGAGTTTTAGGGTCTTTTTATTGGGTCATCAAAGTCACCACAAGTGAAGACACTAACCATCAAGGTGTGGGGGTGCCTAGACTTCTCCTAGGGTACCATGACCTCATTACAAACACAAATGACCACAGAATGGGTCATTTGGACTCTACACTTCTTCAACCCAGCAAGGACACTATTTAGGGTACTAGAGCATAGGTAGTGGTATTGGGGAACCAAAGAAACAACTGAAGAACCATAGAAACAACTTAAGGGTACTTAAACACTCTAAAGGGTGTTCAGGGCTTTTGCCATTGTCCAAAGGGCTCAAAGGGCTTCAGACTTGGGCTTGGACAAGGTTAAAAGGTCTCCTTTGACACTGACAACTACTTAACCCTCGGGCTCCTCAAGGGGCACCAAGACAACTGACACACCTGTTGACATCAGTGGCAATTTATTCAACAGCACTCACACATCAGAGATCCAATTGCAGAAGATTTAATTGTGATTTAATACTGCTGTTATTGTAGAGTCTGCTCATTATTGCTTTGATATACATTTTGGTGAACTGCCTTGGGTATTTACAAGCAATCCATTTCAATGCTGTGTATGCATGCTTTAATATTTATGGCATGTGTTATGTTAAACAAAATCTGAATATAAACCACAAACACAACACAAATCAGCTACAGAAGCAGTTAATTCAGTCCAAAGCAATTGTAGTCCAAGTGTTTGACAAAAGTCACAAGCCAGAATGCACTAGCAGCTAACGTAAAAATCAGTCTTTTTCTAGTTAGGGTTATTACAGAATTTGATTAATTGGGGGGTAACATAAATTCATAATGCGGTACCTATTTTCTTGAGTTCAAATAGGTGTTCATCCTCGTATTTACATAGAATAAAAAGGATATTTGAGATGAAATTTGCAAACAGTATCTGAATATATTGTTAAAAGAAGTTAGAACCAGTACAAATCTCTTGTGATCTTTACAACCTTAAAAAGTGTTCTAGTTGAGGTGATTCTAAATGGTATTGATTGAAATTTGATTGAATTGTGTAGTACCGTACATTCATAATGTGATATCTATTTTCATGAGTTCAAATAAATGTTCATCCTCGTATTTACAAAGAATTTCACAAGGTTTCCATATCACCATTAAGTGAATCCTATGCTTTAGTATATACTATAAACACGAAAATTTATTGTGGAAACATTGTAATATCAATGCGCATGTCCCATGTCTATGTCTATGTATTTATGTGATCCTATTTTACATTTAGGCTCATGACAAAAAGATATTAACCATAATTTCTCGATCTTGTAAAATTTCCATGTGCAGAGTCCATAAATTAGGACCAAGAAGTAGAAATCATGTGTATATACATGTCTTATTTCATATTAAATATGGAAAAGGATAGTACCTGTGATATCAAATTGGCTTTCAAATGATATCCCATCACACAAATATCTATCTTGGTTTCATTTGGCATTACAATAACCTTCCCAAGTTCAGGTGCCTCCCATTCGAATCCCAATGGTTCTGATGAATTTGTATTGCTCTCTTGTAAATGAGAGAGACTCGTTATTCTTGCATCCTACAAATTACAAACGATAAGAAAATTACAAAATTCCTATAAAAATTAATTATAATATATAAACAATAAATAAAAGAGAGAAGGATTTTCATTTCACTTTCACGTGATTATCACAATCCTAAATACAAATCATTTTTAAACATGTCACATTCACAAGCAATAAGTAAGCAAAAATGCTATGAAAACTTTTTATTTGTTTTTGAAATGGGTTAAATATGAATTACTATAGAAATGACTGATTAATAGAAATACTAAGTTACAAAATACCATATAGAGAAAGGATTTGCTTGTCTATGTTGCAAGATATTTCATATATTTTTGAAATGGGTTAAAATATGAATTACCAAAGAAATGAGTGAATAACAGAGATGCTAAGTTACAAAATACCATATCAAAAAAGGATTTGCTTGTCTATGTTGCAAGATATTTCATACTAGTCAAAAGCTCTTCAAACATTTGTTTTTCAAGATAGATTCACCATTAGAATATCTATACACAACAAGCATGAGCGCATTTTTGTAATATATATATATATATATATATATATATATATATATATATATATATATCCCATGAAAGAATCTGAATTTGGAATGTACAGAAACGCCGGATACAGATTCCTCCATCTTGGTTGTATTTAAGTTGGAATTACTCATTGATTTTGGCGTGGATTGAATGCCTCAGTTTTACCATGTATTATGGATTGAAGGCATACCGAATTTGTTGATTCTTTGATAGGAGTGATGCAAGCCCCACTCCATGACAGACCTGTCTATTTCAATGTATATCTTAATTCTCAAATCTCCCTCTCTGATCCTAACATTCATGACGTCCTAACTTTTCATCTTCAAACTTTTGGGTTGGTAATGAAACATAAGAGTGAACATCTTGCAGTTAGCTATATGGCTGTGTACAGAGTTACTAACACTCTAAATCCAGCAGTTCTTCACAGTACGAAGAAAGGAGAAAGTGTTGTATTGCAAAGAGATTACGAGAATCAATTTATCTTGGCTTCTACAATCAGCCGGAAAGAGTTGGAAGTCCCCAAAAGATGGACAGGGAATGTTTTGCCTGTCCAAACAGAAATAAAAAGGTCATCCCCTGCTAACACCCATGTACAGAGACTAGATAGAAGTAGATCTCATATTTCTTTTTGATATTCTCTTCCTAGCACTTATGGTAGAAATGAAGAAATTGTTGACTAAATTGTCATTGATGCCAACAAGTGTGTTTTGGTGCCCCTTGAGGAGCCCCTAAGGGTTAGTAGTCCGTCAGTGATTATCATTGTCAAATGAGACCTTTTGACCTTGCCAAGCCCAAGTCTGAAGCCTTTGGAGGCCTTGGGACAATGGCAAAAGCCCTGTCTACCCTTTAGTGTGTTGAAATACCCCCTAAGTTGTTTCTTGGTCCCCAGGTCCCCACCTATGCCCTAGTACCCTAGCAAGTGTCCTTGGTGGGTTAAAGAAGTTGTAGGACTCCAAATAGACCAAATGACCCATTCTCTAGTCATTTGGGGGTCATGATACCCTAGGAGAATACTTGGCCTCCCACAGGTGGTGGGTTAATAGTCATTTGTACCCTTGGAGGAATGGTGAAGTGTTGATGAGGTAGGTTAGATGGTCTTAGTGTTCAAGGGAGACCTTGGACCCACACACTTGATGGCTTGATGGTCATGAGGATGGGGTTCTTGGTACTATGGTGTGCCCTTGGGAGCTAGTAGAGCACTCCCTTCTCTTGTGGTAGCATTGGTGGCTAAAGGTCAAACCCTAAACCCTTACCATTAAGTTGAAGTGGTAAAACAAATTTTAAAATCAATAAAAAGATTTAACCTTCCCTTGAAGTCAGCCCCATATGGTAAAACAAATTTAAATTTAATAAATTGATTTTAAACCGTTCATAAAGTCGGCCCTGTTATCCACTAATTTTGTACTTAGTGGATTTTTCGGTGAGCCGCCAGAGCATTAAACAAGTACACTTGTTCATGATCAGAATTCAAAAGTCCGCCAACCTTTTCCTGGAAGTCTATTCAGAACTTTTTGTAAATACATGTTCATACCTCCTTGGGGAGATTGTAAAAAATGTCCTAGAATTTAATTTTTTATAAAAGGCTCGGCTTCCCAGACTTGGGCATCAAGCCGACTATCCCAGAGTGTTTTTTACATCGGTTATTATTGGCTATTGAACAAACGACTAATAATTTCTGAGTTTTTCACTCGCTCCTCCAAATCTAGGGTAGTTGTCTTGGTGTTTCGGCCTTGGGAGGTTATTAGAGCCTTCGTGTCAGTATTTTTTGTCATGCTAGGCATTCCGATTGAATCGTATGAACATGTACAAGGTCCCCCTAAAGTTTCGTTGGATTCCGAGAAAAAAAAAAATTCGTTTTTTAAGCCATTTTTTAATGGTTTAAATGGAAAATTTCAAAATGTAAAAAATGAGTGATTCGAAGTTCCTTTTTGGCATGGTTGGGCTCATTTTCAAGCCCGGAGCAGCATCTTCACTTCAAGGGCCACTTTCACCATCAGTCGGGCAGCCGAAGCACCTCGTGAAGTAGTATTTGACTAAAACTGCATCAAGATGGCATTTAAATGCTAAAATGGACATTTTGGCACTAGGTCCAATTTTTTAAAAGTCAAAATTGAATTTTTAAGTGTGGAGATGATTTGGCATGGGTCCCATATTAAGTTACGACTCTATACATGAGTTGAAACTTTAGATTGAATTTGAGATTTGAATTAAATTAAAGAAAAAAATGGTAACGTGAGCATGCAGATGAAGAGCTCACGCTTGTATAAAATGGTGTGTGGTAGTGATAAGTAGAATTGGGTGGAACCCATCCACTTATTAAATTATAAAATAAACCATGCCATGTAATTTTTATCCAATACAAATTGCATACGAATGGGTGAGATGTAGTGACGCCAAGGTGAGGACGAGGCTCACGCTAAACCATTAATTGATGTTGAGCTAATGTGTAATGGAGTGGACCCCTCTTCGTGACTCACTCTAGCTTGGGTGTGGTGTTGTCTATCCATGCGATTCCATGCGAGTGGGTAGACTATGAGATCACAGATATTGAAGGATTGAGCCGGCATGTGGGGCAAGCGATTGGGTTGGTAGGGAGCTTAGTGGGTACACATGGATATGTGGCACCTCCTCCTTGTTTTGGAATCCAATCAACTCAAATCAATCCCACCAGTCACTCCAACAAAGGTTCGGTTCAGTTTAGCTCCTCTTGAACTCACTTAACTCTGGCTTGATCCTTAGTTCATGAATTCCCCTCCTGGGGCTTTGTTTTTTGTATAAATAGAGGTGCTTGGCACTCTCTTCACAGGGAGATTTTGGGCATGAACACTCTGCCAAAATTATTGTAATATTTGTTTGAAGTTGGAATAAAGTTGTGACTTTGGAGGTCCGTGCACGAGTTATTGGAGTTGTGGATTCACATTGTCTTTGGTGATATTCTCTCACCTTGCTTTTCAATCATTAAATCATTCTTCATTATATGCTCTAGAAGGGCTAACAATCTAGTTTATGAGTATCTTGTTCGGATTTTATATTGTTTGTAAGGGTTTTGCAGGGATCATTAGGGGTGAAGAACAAGCTTGAGATCAAACTCTTCTTCATGAACCAGTGGTTTTTTCCATCTAACTCTTTCATTTTGCAGGTCTTTCTAAGCACTTCCCAATCCAAGAAAGAGACATAGCAGTCAGAGCTTCTCCTTCCCTTCACCAACAAAGTTTCAAAAAACACATTTGGTTACCTGGATCTACGAACTTCCCTCTTCCAGTTCTCTTGTTTGCTCCTTGATCTTCTCGACTTATTGCTTGCTAGCCTTCTCCTCCTTTCTCTCGCCCTACCTCATCTTTTTCTCCCACCAAGATTGCCATCTTGCTTTTCTGGCTTGTCTTGGTCTCTTGCATTCGTTCCTCTCTTTCGCTGCCCCCTTTTGGTCCTCTTTTCCTCATTTTTTGCAGCCCTCCTTTGCTTCCCTCTCAGCCCTCTTTTGCTATCTTTTTTTTTTGTCTTTTTAGCAGCCCTCTTTCGCTGCCCTCTTTGCTCTCTTTCGCTGCCCTCTATACTGCTGTTTGCTGCCCCATTTCTAAATGCAGCCAACTATATTGTTGTTTTCATATCATAGATTATATCTTGCACTTGGTTTTCTTTTTGTAGATCTCTTTCTTAGAAGTAGTTTATATTTGATTTGGTTTAATTAACAGTTGATGGGTGCTTTGAGTTGATTTGTGTTGTGTGTAGGTATGAAGAGAAACAAATCCTAAGAGAAGGACTTGAAGATTGAGCCAAACAAGAACAAATACCAAAGAGAAGAGTAGAAACTAAGTACCAAAACCAAGAAGATCCCAATACTTGGGACTTGAACTAAAGAAGACAAAATTTTCCAAATTACTCTCCTTTTGTAAAACAAACATGGAGGCTTGTTCCATTTGTCTTTCCATTTCTCTAAGGTTGAAAATCCAAAATATTGTACTCACTTAATAAAAGGGCAACGTAGGATAAGGCCTCCCATCTTTTGGTTTCTTCTTCCCTATTTTGAGAAGAGTGTCCTGTGCTCTTAGCTCAGATTTACTTTGCATGCTTAGAGTAGTTTAATTCTGTACTTAGAACTTTTTATTTGTTTCAGTCTTGACCTGAGAAGTACCTTGGGATTTCATCCCAAGTGCCGTATTGATATTGCGTGCTACCTCGCTTTCCCCATTGTCTTCCTGCGTATGACCAACTCGCTGGAAATTTCGGGGACAGTGTGTCTTGAAGTTGTTGTCCGCCGATTGCACACCAGCAGCAGAAATCAATTGAAAGCTATCTCCTCACTTGAGAAAGTGGGAGAGGTGTGACCTTGGGGGCAAGCACAGAGCTAGGTACTGTCACCTACTCCTAGCTCCTCCGTTTAGGCTAACTCCTAACGAAGCCAAGGGGGGTAGTCCCTAACAAAGAGTTTTCTAAGGCTCAATGTGGTTAAAGTGTTTTAATTAGTTGCGGATGCGGATGGGTGTTTTTAGGAGTTATTATGATTAGAAGGTGTTTTACTTATTATGAGTTCGACACATAAAATAAAGCAATCCACGTTGCTAGCAAGAGATTAAAAGATAAGAAATAATTCAAGAATTCATAAATGTGCATTCACAGATAGAAATTAAAGAGGCCAAAGACAATTGATCCCAATATAACAATTATGCGGATTAAAAGACCAGTGCCTTATGGAGTCAAAATACTGAAAATGCATAAAGAAATTAACAACAAGTCTTGAAATAAAACTATTGAATATTAGGTTGTGCAAGTGCTCTTGGTATATTTTTAAGGATTTTAAATAATCTTGCTTAAGGTGTCTGGAAATCCTAATCGAAAATACCTTCAGTGGCTATGTTCGAAGACATGACGGACCTGTCTAGAATCACAGCTAGGTGTTCAATAACTTAACCAACTGTGTCCAGATTGGGTTGCCCACGCCCACACTTGGAATTTTCCCACTACCTGAGTATTTTATCGAGACAACGTCGGTGCGTTGGTTATGGGGTAAAAGTTTTAATTATGTTGTTATTGCGGTCTTAGCAAGTCCGTTCACCGTTCTGAGTACGAACCCAACTCGAAAGTCGGCAAAGCATACTAGGTGAAGGATATCAACAAAATAAATCAATTAGAGGGGTGTGTGTTGAAAGTTTTATTAAATCAGTTGATTAAACTCTCCGACAGAGAGCGCTCTTAACCTTGTCTTATGACAGAGGTTCAAGAGTCTTATCTAATCTAGATGCCTAATGCAAGGATTATGCAAGACTAATGATGCTCTCCGATAGAGAGTGCTCTTCACTTGTGTTTCTGCAAGTTCAAGAGTCTTACTTATTGATTAATTGATTAAACACTTAATGGAAAACTAATAAAGATCTAATCTACCCAAGAGTCTCTTTCAGGCTTCTTAGGGCCCTAATCGGGAAAGCAAGGGGGTAAGTATACTAAAAGAAAGGTGTCACATTCAATTTGAATAATCAAAACAATACTTTTTAACTCATTTTTTATGAACAACAGATTAATCAAATAGGCACTACTTGACTAAGATTAGATGATTATACTACACTATTCTACCGTTAGCAATAAAAAATGGAAAGCATGAAAGAGAGACGATACAGGCTTCCCCCGAATGGGGAAAGAAGGGTGTGGGAGCCGTAATCCCACTCGCTTTTTATTAATTTACAATTTTCTAATGACTTGTTCTTTGCCTTTTTCTGGAAGAACAGGGAAAGAAAGGGATGAAAGAAGAGGGAGAAAGTCTTTTTGCACTTCTTGCTTGCTCTCTTGCTTGCTTTTAGCCTTTGGGATTTTCTCGATTCCTCCTGCAAATAAGAGCTTTAAACAGTTTAAACGTTATGCATTAGTTAAGACTTTAAAGACAAATTACAAACTAAAATCTAGAAAAAGAGGGCAAAAACCAGCAATGAAAAAACGAGGAAAGAGAGAGGAGAAAAACCAAAGAGGAGAGAGAAAAGGTGGGAAAGAGGGTTGTCCTAAATGAAGAAAAGGGGCTGTCCAAAAAGCAAAAAGAAGGCTGCAAAACAGTAAAAAAAAGGGCAGCGAACAATCAAAAGAGGGTTGTCCAAAAAAGGAGAAAGATAGGGCCAAAAACTAGGGCAAACAAGGGCAAAAACTAGGGCAAAAGAGGGCTGTCCAAAAAGAAGAAAAGGGGCTACAAACTAAAGCGAAAAGAGGGCAGCGAAGAAGAAGAAGTAAAGGCAAGCCAAACAAGGCAATGGGGAGTAAGCCTAAAGGTTGAAAAAAGTGAACTAGGGCTTCCTAAATGACCGGTAACCAAAGAACATTAACTTATGAAAATTTTATGAGATGGAACTTGAAGTTAACAAGACTCTTTAAAGCCTTCTTCTTGGAAGAATCCAAGTTATTGTAGATCCTGCAAAGAAACCAGTGTTAAAAAAAAACTTGTGGTCTTGAAGATGAGCTAGATGCAACCGAGCTCACACCCTTCTCCAAGATAGTAGATCATGTCCAAGATCAAAACACTTCACAAAACCCAGTGAGATCAATCAACTAGCATGCTAATAAATATAAAGACTCATCAACATTAATATACCTGAATATGTCTTGCTCATGAAATCTTTTATAAAATAGCACAATCAACCAACTTAACAACTGTAAATGGAAGATTTTACGTTCTAAACAATATACTTCTAAAACTAATTGATTATATCATCTATGAGTATTGCAAATAAAATAAATGGACAGAAATCACCTCACAAATTCATTCACCACAAGTACTGCTGCATGGACCTCCAAAGTCTTGATTTTATTTCAGAAGATGAGCATAAGCCATTACAAAATCTTACAAAGTAAGTTTACAATCTAGAGATCCACCCAAATAGAGCTAAAGAAGCCTCTATTTATACAATGAACGAAGAACCCAAAACCCTAAAACCAAAAAACCAGACCTAATCGCACTGACCACCATTGAGAGAGCAAACCTAAAGAAGATGGGCTAGGAATGAGGGGAGGCCTCCACCTAGGCAAGGCGCCCCCATTCCAACCCTCAGCACTGAAAACCGAGCCCAAACTAAGCCCACACGTGTGATGACGCCCCTGTTGGAGAGAGGAGGTGTGAGCATGAGGAGAGGCATGAGCATGTTGGTAGAACCACATTCTAGGTATGGAGGCAACCACTGCTGGGTTTGGAGAGGCCACTGTAGGCGTAAACTTCAGTCTTTACCTCGATCAAATCATCAGACCAATGAGTGCTCTCCATCTCATCAAATTCGGGAGTTTAGATGGAGATGACAAATCCGTTAACTGAATATAAATTTATTGCTCACTGAATGCTGACTGAAGCTGAGTTATGATAACTCCAATCATCATAAATGCCCAATGAGATGTCATTTAACCTTTTATTTCGCTAAATTTGGATTAATTTGGAGAGTTTTAATTTTCTCCAAAATAATCATTTTTTAATAAAAACTCCATTTTTTCCCCAAAAATGACTTTTTTGAGAAAATGTGTGTTATGTGTCCAATTGATGATCTGAAAGTTGGATCTGACTGGTTGGCTGATCAAGAATGATTTTTGGCTTAAGGTTAGAGCCTTCAATCACTGAATTCGGGGTCCGGATGACCGACTTATTACAAACAGGTTTTTTCTATTTAATTTATGGAAAAATTAATTAAAAAACTTAGGAAAATAATTAAAAAAAAAAATTTAACCCGTTCGAGAAAAAAAATTTCGAAAATTTTTTGAAGGTCCTATTGACTTAGGACATGACCATGCTCTACTCTAACAATGCCTAGTAGGTTTATAACACTTAGTTGGGCTTTAATAACCCCCCAAGGCCCAGAATTCAACATCAAGCATTCCAGCTTTGGAGGAAGCAGGAGAAAACCTCGTCAATTATACTCAGCTATAGGCAAAGCATAATTGTCAAGGGAAAAAAACTCCCTGGAATACCTTAGTTGAGATTCTACGTCTCAGGAAACCGAACCACTAAAAAATACCCTATTGGCACATTTTATTACAAACCCCCCGGGGCCATGGCCAAAATTATTCAAATGAAAAACTGACTAGCCAATATTGGCTAGACATGAAGACGAATCAACTGATACATTGGAATTAGACATTGAACATGTTTGTCAATTGATGACTCCTCAGGTAACCCAACTATGGTACAAAAAGTTGGTAACATAAGTCATTTTTCACTTCTCTTTGCTAGATTAGTTTCTTGTTGTTGTAGAACACTAGTTTCTCATTTATTTCATTTGCAAGTAGTTTATCATTTTTTGCTATAACATTGTTTCGTTGTTTTACAATTTGTTGAGCTATCATGTGGTTTCAATTTACAAGTTGATTGTCTTATAAAAAGAACCAAAGTCTCTTGAACTTGCAATAACCCAAGTCAAAAGCACTCTCTGTCGGAGAGCATTCCCACTGCATTATCCTTGCATCAAGCATATAGATTAATTAAAGTCTCTTGAACTTCTGTCATAAGACGAAGTCAAGAGCACTCTCTGTCGGAGAGTTGAACTGTGTGCTCTTAATAATAAAATCTTTCCAACTCACATTTTCCCACTTAAAATTTACCTCGTTGCTATCCCTCACCTAGTATGCTCTGCCGACCCTGAAAAGTTGGACTCGTACTCAGAACGGTGATCGAATTTGTTAATCTTGGAAGTGATAACATAATAAAACTTGTTATCACCCGCCTTGTAGTTGCCTGTGTGAGGTTGATCCAGGATGGATGGTAGAGGGGCAAGCAACTAAGGGGTGGAACCACGACTGCCTAGACTCCCAAATGGATGGTTGTCACGCCAATCAAGGCAGCCTTCACTTTATGTTATCCTAGTCCAAGACAACAACGAGGGAGACCCGACAGGAGAGATCAGACCTAGACACCAGAACAAATCAAATAGGGCTTCAAGGTACGTAAGGTGCAAGGTGAATGGAAACCCTAGCTCTAGGGAGGTACTAGCAACTGATGGGGATGACCACTGTCTTGGGAAACGTAACTGTGACAGGGTGAGCAAAAACAAAGTTGGGACTGTCTAGTACCAAGGAAACAAACTTAGTGAAAGATAGGTGACTTGGGTTATCAATAAATGTTGGCAAGGAGAATGGGAATGAGGTCAAGTTAGGGCTAGCGCTAGCTAGGAGATCAGTGTCTTATATGCATTGGGCAATGGAGTCAGCATCAACCCAATGTTTCAGTGAACCCACCTGGGATAGACCTTGATCTATGAACCCAGAAAGGAGTTAGCCAAAAAATAGTCAGGGTACAGGAAAACCAGCTCAATGGAAGGCTAGCGCTAGGGCTTGGAGAAGCAAATCTGCAATTCTAGGGTCACCTGGAGGCCAACAACTCAGCGTTGAAGGAGAAATGAGGTCAGGCTGACCTGATCTACAAACCCAAATCAGAAAATCAGCAGAAAAATCAGATCTGGAAAAAGTCAAAATCTGATGAGGGGGCTAGGGGGGTTGAAAACCAATTTTTTAGATCTAGGGAAAACCGGAAAGAACTAGCTCAGCGTTGGGGGTGTTCTGGGGTGCTTAAGCCCTGATCTATCAGCCTATCTTGTCATATTTCAGAAAAAGTCAAATTCGGAAGAGTCCAATTTTCAGTGAGGGCGCTAGGGCTGTTTTAGTCAAAAACTCAGATCTAGGTCAAACTACCAAGAATTTGGATAGCGTTGGGGTTGATTTGGATTGTGTGGGACCCGATCTATCCGTCTGTGAAGTCAGAATTCAGAAAAAAGTCAAAACCCTGGCTGGTCAAATTTTCAGTGGGGGGTTATTCATTTTTTTGGCTAAAAATCAAATCTAGGTCAAACCAATAGGAGTTTGACCAGCATTGCAGCAGATTTAGTTAAGGGGAGGCCTAATCTATGAAACCCAGAAATGGTTTGGCCAAAGATCGGACTATTCCCAGATTTAGTGCTTTTTAGGGTTTTTAGTATTTAGGAGTTTTTTCATAAAATTTGAAGTAAAGCAAGGTACAATGGATAAGATCTGAAAAGAAGAGACTCACCTGTTAGATCTTACCTGGAAATGCTTGTAGAAGTCTTTAACAATGATGTTCTTTGCTATCCCGATCAATTCTAGAAGATCCCAATGATTTCTATGAATGATGCAAGCCACAAGCCACCAATGCGCCCCCTATCCTGCATGAGCAAACGTCAACAATATCAGATTTGCCAATACGAGATAAAAAAACCAAATGTTACAAGAAAGTAAAACGAAGTAATCATAGATCACAATGAAACTAATGAAAACCCCCTGATCCAAGACGAAGGAAACCAAGAGAGTTGAAGTTCCCCTGCAAAAACGCTCCAGCCAAAACGCCCTCCTATAGGAAAAACAATGATAGCAAAAAAAATATAGATCTCACAAGAATTTCCACAATGCTAGAAAGTTGAAGATTTTCCAATCACCATTTGAGAACATCAGATGCAAAGCAGATCCTGAAAATTTCCACAAAAAAGTCTTTCTATTATTCAGATCCAAGAGCCGAAGACCCCTTACAAATGAGAAGCTCTCTCCTTTAAATAGAAATGAGAGAACCACAATCATAACCGAATCCTAACCACTTTCAAAACGAGTGGCTAAGATTAAAAGACGAAATGTTCTAATCAATGGTTAAGATGAACTCAACATACAATACATGGATCAATATAACCATAAAGTACCAAAGTGGACTAAAACACCCATAAAAAGGTGTTGCCGCCTAATTCACACTTTAAGACGCAGGAAAGTCACAACCTGCTATGTGTGTCCTTGGGGGCAAATGAGAGCTGGGGACCACTGTCACCACAGTCCACAACTCCTCCGTTTGGGCAAGATCCCAACAGAGCCAAGGGGGGTAGTCCCTATGGAAAAACTAAGTTCCAGGTTTATTAATTAATTGCAAATTAATTAAAGGGATCATTTATTAATAATGAGGCTAAGACTCTATATTATCTAAGGAATGACAAACAATATGCAAATGCAAAGATTTCCTTTAAAATGACAAGCAAACCTTTAGATAAATACAGACCAGTGCCTATTACAAATGGAGTCTAAAGATAGATTACAACTTTATAAACTTACAAATGAACTTGAGATTTATAATTAAACCACAGCTTAGGTGTTTAACAACGATTGAATGAATGATACAATTACAAACAACAATGAACCAAAATATTAAGCAATATACAGATGATTTACCAATATAGACAAAGATTTACCATATAGCAGAAAAATGCTTTGAGTGAAGATTATTAAACCAACAGTAAATTAAAAATGGAAAGACTTTAAGCAGTTAAGCATTCACCACATAACAATTGCAGAACTGGAAGTAAATGAAACAGAAAAATAAATGATACTGAAAGTAAAGAGTTGTAGTGCAATGCTGGAGTGCTGAAATGAAAAAAGTGTTGTAGAACCGGTTTTGCAATGTCTCTTGGTTTATTTTAGTAAATTTTATTAAAGTTTTTCTTCTTGAAGTTAGTTTTGGAATCGGTGGTGTGACTACTCCGATCTAGTATTCCTCAAGTCGAAGAAGGAATGCTGTTGCGGTCAACAAAGTGGGAGCAAAGCCCACCCGTAGCTCACAGGTCAAACCCCAATACCCTGGTGCTCAACAAGGGGGACATCGAAGCACCTAGAGACCCCCCACGGTCTACTACCCCAAGTCGCCTCCAAGGGCACTGTTTTTAATCGACAAGAAAAACAGCTAAATGGATGCCTATTAACTAAAACTCCACTATCCCCTGTCGTATCTCGCGAGTACCCCGGAGGGTGATAACCGAGTAGAGGAACAAGGGGTAATGAAGTGGTTGTTGGTTAATTTTAAGAGTAAATTTTATCTGGGTGGTTAAGATGCGATGTTTATTTTAAAAAAAAACTATCAACAAGATCACCAAGCGATATCCCTTATGGGAGGTGCTGGTATTCGATCTTGGACTGAAAATTTAAATGTGAAGATTGTAGCAGGAAAATAAAATGTTGCTTTAATTACCTAAGCCCCCACTTCTCCTGCTTTTCATATCCAACTTGAAGTCCCTAAAGGGAGATGACAAGTGGATAGAGGATACGCAGGATATATGGGTTGTATGGTTACTTCCTTTAACAGAAAATTAAGGATTACTGAACTTGAAAGAAAACTGTAAAAGTAAAGCCTAACCGCACAGCAATCTCTGTGACAGAGATGGTGGTCTGTCACAGAGATAGGTGGGTAATCAGAAATACACAAAAAAAATGCTCAAGCTAACCTCACAACAATCTCTGTTACAGAGATGGTGGTCTGTAACAGAGATAGGTGGGTACAGAAAAATAAAACTGAATACACTAACCTCACTTCAATCTTTGTGACAGAGATGGTGGTCTGTCACAAAGATGGGTGGGCAAATGGAAGTAAAACTATTGATCTACTTTGCTTCCTAATCTATTTACAGATTACAAATGCTTTATAAAATTTTAGAATACCCCAAGAAAACTTCTCATTAGGGTTTACAAATATCAGAAAAAAGAAAACAAGAAAGGTGAGGGTTTGACCCCCTTTTTGAACCGGTTGAAGGTTGAGGAAATTCTAGGCCTATTTGGGCAGCACCTCCCCTTCACCTGTGCAAAACCTGTCACAAACCAGCAAACTATGTTCGCTGGAAATCACGGTAAATACTAAAAAAAATTGTTAGAAAGAGTTAGTACAAAAAATACTAATTTACAGCAAAAAAATCTGAGTGTAAAATGACAGAAATATAAAGTTTAGAGGGCAGTTTTCAGCCACCTAAATGATGTTGGAATAGCAGAAATAAAAGCCTATACTAATGTACTAAGGGTTGGGGCCTTAAAACCAAGGTTTTTATCACTATACAGTGATAAAAACTGAGTTTTAAAACCCTTGTAACAGAAAGTGCGAAAATGAAAACAGAAAATAAATGGCTGGAAATGACTGTTTTTTAAGGTGAAAACAATATATAAATAGCAGAATTTAAATCCTATACTGATATACTAAGGGTTAGGGCCTTAAAACCAAGGTTTTTATCACTATACAGTAATAAAACTTGAGTTTTAAAACCCTTTTTTCCAAAAGTGCGAAAATGAAATCTGAGTTTTTAAACCAATGGAAAATGTACTCCTTTGCTCTAGTTCCCTGCAAACAAACTTATGAGATCTGCAAAATGTAAGCCAAGAGGTGAGCATATAAATAAATCCTACAAAATACTTTGTAGGATCTTACTAATCTACTCACAAATACAGGTAAAAACACTTCTACCTACAAGTCTCTCCACAAAATACTTTGTGGAGAGCTATCCAAGCTCATACAATATGCAAAATCAAATAAAAATGAAGTAAGTTACCTTACACAAGAAGCATGAAATGTAGACACCAAGACTTCCTCCAAAGATTTACTTGATTAAATGGCCCAACTAGGGCAAGAAGATTACAATAGCACAAGAGCTTGAGAGAAGAGTGGAGAAATATTCCGGCAGCATAACAATAGCATGAGAGATTATGTGAAATCAGGGAGTGAGACCCCCATTTTATAGTTGAGGAAGACTCCAACCCCTTGAAGATCAATGGCCGAGATTAGATCTAGATCTACGTTAAATCTCCACCACTAGATCTAGGTTTTTGACTTTTTATTCCTCTCAACCATTCTCCACCCTTAGATTACTTTTCAATCAATGGCTTAGAAGCTTGATCCATGTCTCAGCAATCTCCACCCTTAGAGCTAGGGTATTGACCAAAAACTCACCTTAGATCTCTTTTCTGGAAAAACGTGGGCCCAACTAGGCACCCTCCTCCAAAATTGGCTTTGACTCCCCAAAAATGGCGCCCTACCTCCAAAGATAGCGCCCTCTAAGCCTTTAGCGCCCCTCTAAAATGCATTAGCGCCCTTCATGGGGTAGCGCCTCCTCTATATTGGTGGCGCCCTCTAAAATTAGCGCCCTCCTTTCAAAATGGTGACGCCTCTATATGTGGCCGCCCTCTAACTTAATGCTAGCGCCTTCCATTATGATGTAGCGCCCCACTACTTTGGTGACCTCTTCTTCATGGTAGCGCCCTCCTCTAATTAGGTAGAGCCCCCACTAAACTTGGGGGTTAAACTTGGACGTCCCCTCTATTTGTAGTTTGGACTTTAGCCTTTGCTCTCAAAAATGAAAACTTATCCCTTTGACTTAGGATAAAATACATTTCACCTTAGATTTAATTTTTTCAATTAAATTTTTAAAATTTCCCAATTTTTTAACTTAGGAAAAATTAAAAATAACTTGAAAAATTAATATCTAGGCCATGGGGGGGTGGAAAAATTTGAAATAAATTTTCCTAGGCTTAGCAACCCCCAAACAAAATAACCATGGCATTATTTGATTTTTTCCTTCAAAATCAAATAATGTGAATTTTTGACTTAGGGAAATTAATTAATTCCCTAGGAAAAATAGACCCCTCCTGACCAAAATTGGTCCATCTCTTCAACCACTTATCAGAAAGACATGGGACTCGAAGCAGTGGCTTAGGGGGTTTCAGAGCAATTTTATTTTGCATTCATAGCCCCTATTACAAAATGCCATGCTTGAGCAATTACATTACTACATCAAAAACTGAGTTAATTAACCACCAAGGGGTGAAGTTAATTAACTGGAAAAAATTAATAAAAATACAATAACATAACGAAACTCCGCAAGACTCTAAACAAATGTCTAGCATGGTCATGAATCACACTTTGAAGCCTTAGCCACCTCATGGACTTGACTGGTAGAACGCCCGTCACCACTTTGGAGGATTTTGAGTGAAAAACCAAACCAATTAAAATCATTTATACAACAAGATCAATAGGAAAGGGAAAAAACACTCGATGAGGGGACTTCTCTAACAACCAGTTCCATGGTGTGGTATCCATACCATATGACCCATACTAGCATATATAATTACATTAATTTTCCCACGAAGGGGAGCGGACATTTCATGTTACAAAGGGGCAATTGCCCTACAGAAGTGAAAAAATCCTCAGATTTTTCCAAGGTACAACTTGTACAATTATGTACATCTTCATGTACATGGAGTTGCCACCTAGTCGAAATAGGTGGGCAACAAGAGGGTAACCCACTCAACAAGAAATAAATGGAAGCACATGGTGGGTCCAAGGAGTGTTTGACTAACTCCCTCTGGGTGTCTCCATGGCACAATAAAATAATATAATAATTTATTCTTTGACTTTGTGCCTCCTTGAGGAAATCGTGAGCCTCCCAAAAGCTCCAGAAATCAATATAAAAATGCCCAAAAATAGTTGTGGGCTCAATCAGGTGCTGCAACTGCTGGAGAAGGTGTGGAGGACATCACTCTCATCATTGTGACTCATCCCATGTCATTTCCTTGCCTCAGTAACCCAAATCGATTTCTTCAATAGCCATTTAATCATTTTTTAATCTGTCTCGAGAAACGTGATCCTGCCAAAACAGCCTCCTAGGGTGCCTGCGTTGTCAAACTGAGCC
The DNA here is from genome assembly GCA_001517045.1 of Pseudotsuga menziesii. Lineage (NCBI taxonomy): Eukaryota > Viridiplantae > Streptophyta > Pinopsida > Pinales > Pinaceae > Pseudotsuga > Pseudotsuga menziesii. The sequence goes on along the minus strand of LPNX010967206.1, from coordinate 247,604 downwards.
CACCAGGCTCTCTGGGATGGGGGTACTATGGTACAAACAAGTGGCTGCACCTCCTATGCCCATACAACGCCCTAGGAGATCCAACTAAAAGATCTCCCTGCTCAGACATATCAACCTGTGAAGAAAAACTACATCTGAAAGGCAGAATGAGCCTAATCATATCTGCAAGTGCCCGGAACTAGAAATAAACTGTCTCATTAGACTCAGAGAGTCCAAATCCATCTAAGGTGTATACTCATACCACTCACAGGTCTCTATCTGATCATCAATCATATCCAATAAACAATATAACCATCTGTAAATGATCAGACACCAATAATAACTCAAACTGTCATACATCTACCGCAAGTGTTAAAAGACAAAGACATGCTCTACAACTCATTCAAGCAACAATCACAACAAGTAGCATTCATTTCACTAACAATACATCAACCAATACATATATAAGGCTTTATTTATTATTACTCAGACTTAGACTTTCGGGACTATACTCACATCATAGCTGTAGTCAATTTGCTAGAGAAGGGTGAAGGATGAAATTTACAAGGCTAAAGCAAAGGATGACTTCCTGCTCAACATCGTAACACTTTGGATAATGGAAAGGGAATACTCACTATAACCAATGTCGGACAAACAACAACACAAGGAATGGCAGTGCCTCACAAATGGGTGAGTTGTTTAGAGAGTGCTTATTCAACTTAGGCATCATGACTACATCAAGCTTGACCCAAGTTCACGAGGATCATCATTTTATTCCATGGCCTTTTTGGCCTATATGACCCTTTGGGACTTCCCCAGTGCTTAAAAGCACAGCTAATTGCAGCTTTCATCCGGGACATATTTATTTTTATAAGGTCAGCAATATTTGGATATAGCATATTTTTTACCGTTGCTTTTTTTGGACCTTTTCTTATACTCTTCAAGGAGTATTTTAGCATTTCATTGCTCTTTCCCTCTTTACATATGTTAAGAAACACAGTTTTATAATTTTCATTTTCCATGGGCGCATATTCAATATTTTCAATACAGGTAGTACATGAGCTTTCAGTTTTAGCCAACAACATCTCAAGTGACCAAGGAGAGTTCTGCACAATGCAAAACATCGAGACAACCGAACAGAATGATTTAGGCATACAATCCAACTTACCAAAGGCAAGTTTTGTCACCAACTCAGAGCCGAGACACAATATAAACAGGGAGGCTTGTCCAACAAAAGTTCTAGCAGGGAAAAAGGTCCTCCATGCCATAAGTCAAGAAGTCAGTCGGGTTGAAAACTAAACTGCAAGGTAATGGATGGGTGGAGACAATGAATGATGGAGCCAACACTAGCAAGCCAAAACAATGGTGGAAATGACTACCTCTATTCTCCCTAAGGAGGGTAAAACCAATGAGTATAGATCAGGAACTTCCAAGTCTAAATAGGGACATCAATACATAGTACAAAATACATTCAAGTCCATATAATTATGACCGCCAAATCATAATACCACAAGTCAATACATGTCACAAAAATCAGTATAAGAGCAATAATAACCATAACACAATAAAAAGCTGAGTCATAATCATGCAATATAATCCATTTGAGACACCATCTGTCCAATGAGAAAGAACTGATATAAAACTGGGCATCAATGATTGCTCTGTAATGACATAAATGGCTACATTGGTCCTCAAATATGAGTGTCCTAAGACTCAGTCCTGACATGGGAGATCACAATAGTCCACTAATATAATAATTATCCATCAAAACTGCTCATCTCAGCATCTCATATGTAAGAGATCTGGCTTAAAAATGTACTATTTCTGAAAAAGAGAATATGGTAGCTTGGCTATTATACATGTGATAACAAAACTTTCACCCCATAACCAACGCACCAGCGTTATCTCGATAAATACTCAGGTAGTGGGCAAATTCCAAGTGTGGGCGCCAGGCAACCTAATCTGGACACTCGCTGGTTAAATTCTCTAAACACCTAGCTTGTGATTCCAGACAGGTCTGTCATGTCTTCGAACGGAGCCACTAAAAGTATTTCCAGTTAGGTTTCCTAGACACCTTAAGCAAGATCATCTTTAAAATTTACAATAAAATAAACCAAGAACAATTGCAAAACGATCTCACAAACACTACTATTGAGACTTGTATTCCATCATTCACAAACACGTTTTGACTCCATATTGGCACTGGTCTTAAACTTCCATGCATCGCCTTGATCTGGACCATTTGTCCCTAATGTTTGCTTAAATCATTATCTATCTGTGGATGCCTTTAATTTCCAAGTCATCTTTGTATTGCTCGTCTCAAACCTTGTGTTTTGTAATTGCAACGTGGATTGCTCATTTTATTATAAAGTTGTAATCATTCAAAAACCCCTGAAAAACACCCATCCGCATCATAACATCAAAAACACTTAAACACATTGAGCCATAGAAAACTCTTTGTTAGGGACAACCCCCTTGGCTTCGTTAGGAGTTAGCCTAAACGGAGGAGCTAGGAGTAGGTGACAGTACCTGGCTCTGTGCTTTCCCCCAAGGCCAAACCTCTCCCACTTTCTCAAGTGAGGAGACAGCTTTCATTAGATTTTTGTTGCTGGTGTGCATTCGACGGACAACAGGCCCTATCTAGCTCTTAATGCCTAGTTAGGTGTATTTATACACAAAGCTTATCATAACCTTCATTATAAATATATGCACTTACACATAGTTGACTGAAGGAACTCGTAGACTGAGAAGGAGAGTTTGGACTGAGATTTTTCGCTCAGCTGAGGTGGAAGTTACAACAAAAACATCTCTCTCATCTTATCTTTTGGGGTTTTACAAGCATATACACAGTCCCGATTTGGGTCTTCCTTAGGACTTAAACAGTCCGAATTTTTCGGGTGATTGTCTGTTGATACAGTCCGAATTTTTCTTGGGTACTCAACAAAGTTTGGATGGTGTTCACTGCTAGCCTCCTATCACAAGACCTTTCTTTCACAACCTTGAAAGCTTTCACACAATCCGAATTTGCATGCATGAACAATTCGATTTTCGGGGTTCTTGAACAGTTCGAGATTTGGGTGCTTAATAGTGTAGTGGAGGTTTGGGTGCTTAACAGTCCCAAATACACAGTCAAAAGGTCTCCAACAGTCCTGAATTGAAGTTTTCCTCAACTCATACACAGTCTGAGGCTTGTTTGGGGTCTTCTACAGTGACATACTTAGCTAATGAATGGACAAGGTATGTATGTATGCAACCAACGAATGAGATATACTCGGGCATGACAATACAGTGTTCAGTCAAATGTGTGAACGGTAATGAATGTGCATAAGTGTATGTACAGTGATGTACAATAATATACATTGGTATATTGATGTGTAAAGTAAATCCATTGTGACTTATATTCTATGATGATGATGCATATATGAGGCATACTATAATGATGATGATGATCATGCATGCTATGATGTGATGATGCACTCCTGTGCTCTATGATGTACACACTATGACGCTGATGCATGCTATGGTGTGATGATGCACTCCTATGCTCTATGATGTACACACTATGATGATGATGCACTCCTATGCTCTATGATGTACACACTATGATGATTGTTGCCAACTTTTTTGTACCATAGTTGGATTAGCTGAGGAGCCGCCAGTTGACAAACATGATAAATGTTTGTTTCCAGTGTATCAGATGATTCGTCTTTGTGTCTAGCCATTTTTGGCTAGTCAGTTTTTTGTTTGAATAATTATGACCATGGCCCTGCGGGGTTTGTAATAAAATGTGGTAGTAGGGTGTTTTGAGTGGTTCGGTCTCCTAAGACGTAAAATTTCAACTAAGGTATTCCAAGAAGTTTTTTGGCCTTGACAATTATGCTTTGCCTATATCCGAGTATAATTGACGAGGTTTTCTCCTGCTTCCTCCAAAGCTGGAATACTCGATTTTGAATTCTGGGTCTTGGGGGGTTATTAGGGCCCAAGTGAGTTTATATAAACCTACTAGACATTATTAGAATAGAGCATGGTCATGTCCTAAGTCACTAGGACCCTCAAAAAAAATTTGAAAAAAATTAACCGGACGCGTCAAATTTTTATTTTTTTATTTTTTCCCAAGTTTTCAATTAAATTTTTCCATAATTTAAATGGAAAAAATCAATTTGTAATAAATTAGTCATCCGGAACCCGAATTCAGTGATTGCAGGCTCTAACCTTAAGCCAAAAATCATTCTTGATCAGCGAGCTAGCCAGATCCAAGTTTCAGATCATCATTCGACCACATAACTCATATTTTCTCAAAAAAGTCAGTTTTGGGGAAAATATTGATTAATTAATTAAAATGATTATTTTGGAGAAAATCCAAATCTCTCCGAATTAGTCTGAATTCAGCGAAATGAAATGCAGAATGACATGGCATCATGCATTAATGATGATTGGAGTTAACAGAACTCGGCTTCAGTCAGCATTGAGTTATCATTCACTTGGCAAAATCGCCTCCTTCAGTGATGACCACGTTTGGGTGATGTGGAGCCTATCTATTGGCTCGTTGATTCATTCGAGGTTGAGCATTGACATGTGTCCATGGCTTCTAGGTTTTGGCTCCTCCAAACCTAGCACAAGCCTCCTTAAGCCTTCACGCCTACCTCCCTAACCTAAAACGTGAGCATCTCTCATCCCTCACGCTGGAGCACTGGAGGCACACGCTATTGCTTGTGGAGGCCACGTTTGGCATGGGATTTGGTTGATTAAGGTTGGAGTGGGGGTGCCTTGCCTAGGTGGAGGCCTCCCCCCACTCTTAGCTCTTCATCTTAGGCTTTGGCTCATTCACATGGTTAGATCATTAGGGTTTGCCCCTCTCTGCGTGGTGTGGTGATTAGGGTTTTGGGTCTTCTTTCATTGTATAAATAGAGGCTTCTTTAGCTCTATTCGGATGGAACTTTTGTGTTGAAGTTACTCTACAAAAATTGTATTAAGCTTTGCTTACATTTGATTAATAAGATTTTCGACTTTGGAGGTCCATCTCTCTTTGCATGTGGTGAATGTTCCGTGGTTGATGTGATACTGCTTCTAACCCATTACTCCATTTTACTTGAATGAGATCAATTTATGTGTTAAGCTCAAGAGGGCCACTATTGGCACGGTAGAGTAGTTGTTTGTAGTTTCAAATCAGTTATTTATGCAAAGTAGGTTGTAATCTTGATGGATATGAGTAGTTAATTATATGTAATATTGATCTTGATTGAACTATCTTAGCATACTTTTCATATATATGATCTCACTTGTATCTGAGTTTTGGTATTAGCAGGGTTCACAGGTTGAAGAAGGGCGCGAGTTCAACTACATCTAGCTCAAGCTTCAAGCAACTGGTTATTTAACATTTTGTGATTGCAGGGCCTACAAGGATCGTGCTCTTCTCATTCGAAAGAAAGCCGGAGTCTTCCTCCATCTCTTGTGTTCCATCCACAAGAAACTTCTTTCTCTACTCTTCTTCTTTAAATTTTTTTGCATTTGCTCATGAAATAGATCCAGGTTTCAATATTCATTATTCAAATCTGTTTTTAGGGCTTTTGCTAGATCTAGTTTCCTTCATTAGATCTAGGGAAAATTTATGCTTTGCATGTGAATGTTCAAAAAAATTTCTAAGTATAAAAATTTTTCCAAAATTTTTTTAAAATTTTTATTTTTGCATTGTCTTTCCTACCATATTTTAACAATATATGCTTGCTGATTTTTTACTTCTGTGACAGGTACAGCGAAAATGCTGGCGAAATTCTAAAGAATCAAACCCTGAAAACCCATAAATTTCCTCTTCTTCTTTCCCCTTTCTGTAGATTGCTCCAAAGGCCTTCTAAGAATAAGAAAAGAAGCAAAAAAGGACAGCAAAGGAAAGCATTGTAAACAAATTAATTAAGAGCAAGTGGGATTACGGCTCCCACACCCCTCTTCCTCCATTTGGGGAAAGCTTGTATCGTCTCCTCATTTTCATGCTTTGTTTCATAATTTGCTAAAAGTAGGATAGAATAGTTTCAATTGTTAGAGTTTTGTTTTTCATTGAAGTTAGTTTATTTCTGAAAGGTTCATCTTGCATAAAATAGAAAAGATTAAAAATTTCCTTATTTATTCACTTAGCTAGTTTTAATTCTGTTTACTTTTTTATATAATATTGCAAAACCCTAAAAATTACCAAAATCTCTTGAATCTCACCATAAGGTGGATCAAGAGTGCTCTCTATCAGAGAGTTGCTTTTGTTTTCTTTTGATTTGTTACTTACCCCCATGCTTTCCCGATTAGGGCCTAAAAAACCTGAAAAAGACTCTTCAGTAGTTTAGTTCTTTATTTTTCTTTTAATTTTAATCAATTAATTAACTAAGCCTCTTGAACTTGCAATAACCCAAGTGAAGAGCACTCTCTATCGGAGAGCATAGTTAGACTTGCATTCCCTTGCATTAGGCATTTAAATTCGCTAAGTCTCTTGAACCTTTGTCATAAGACAAGGTCAAGAGCGCTCTCTGTCGAAGAGTTTTAATTAATCTGCTTAATTAAAATTTGCAACTCACTTTCCCATAATTAATTAACTTCGTTGATCATCCTTCACCTAGTATGCTCTGCCGACTTTTGGGTTGGGCTCGTACTCAGAACGGTGAACAGACTTGCTAAGTTCGCACAAGAGAAACATAATAAAACTTAAACCCATAACCAATGCACCGACGTTGTAGAAAAATTTCTTAAGTTATTCTTAGTAGAGGCGTCGGAACTCCCCGCTATCTAAGCTTCTCAGCTAGTTGGTCAATCTTCGCGATACCAGCCTGGGATACTAGGCGGGCCGTCATGTCTCCAACAGATTAAACTTGGATATTTTCCCAGCTCTTGAAAACCCTTCGCTGACACCATAAGCAAGATCACTTAAAATCCTTAAAATAAACCAAGACCACTTACACAACGTTACATCCACTAGCTTTATTTCAGGACTTATTTATTTCTTAAGGCATTGCAGAGCATTGACTCCATAAAGGCACTGATCTTTTAATCTATGCATATCTGTTATATCTGGATCACTTGTCTTTGGTGTATTTAAAATTCTATCTGTGAATGCATCTTTATAAAGTCTTGAATTATTGTTTATCTTTTAATTCTCTTGATAGCAACGTGGATTGCTTTCTCTTGTGTGTCGAATTCATAATAAACAAACACATTTAATCACAATAACTCTTAAACAACACCCATCCGCATTCGTAACCATTAAAACACTTTAACAACATTGAGCCATAGAAAACTCTTTGTTAGGGACTACCCCCCTTGGCTTCGTTAGGAGTTAGCATAAACGGAGGAGCTAGGAGTAGGTGACAGTACCTAGCTCTGTGCTTGCCCCCAAGGTCACACCTCTCCCACTTTCCTAAGTGAGGAGACAGCTTTCGAAAAGTTTCTGCTGCTGGTGTGCAATCAACAGACAACAATGATGATGCATACTATGATGCGATGATGCACTCCTATGCACTATGATGTACACTCTATGATGATGAGGCACATTTGACTCATACTCTATGACGATGTGTACTTGATTACGATGATGCATACCCTATGACGATGATGCTTACCCTATGATGATGATGCATGCATATGATGAGGTGTACAATGATGTACATGAATAGTGTATGGCAGTGAAATGACTTATCAGTATATAGTGATGACTTGGCAATGATCAAAGAGCAAAGGTTATCAGCAGTAGGTTCAGTGATTGGTTTTGACAGGTCCACAGGTTCAGTCTTCTTCTTCTTCAGGGTGGTAGCGTGGTGCTAGGGCTCACAATATTGTGAGTTAAGCTGTTGCAGCTGACGAAGTCTAAGGGGTTGTAACCCCTTCTAGTTGTAGTTGGAAAAGTTGTATTAAATTTGTTACCCCGGTTGTTGTTGGGTCAAATTTATTTTTAAAAAGGCTTCCGTGGTTTTACCCACAAGACATGGGTTTCCACATCAAAATACTGTGTATTGTGGATTTTATTATTTTCATGTACATTGATGATATGCTATGAAAGGTGATTAGCTACTTGCTCTTGATTAAAAAATTTATCACTGTGCAAATACTGATTCACCCCCCTCTCAGTATTTCAACAAAAATAGACTTTCTGCATTATGAAATACTTGTTGAGAAAGATATGTCTAGATGTAATAAGTGCAAAGCAAGAATCATCAGACCTACAAACCATGTGGTCATGATGGTTGGATTAGAATGGAAACTTCTATTGACTAAATTGTCATTGATGCCAACAAGTGTGTCTTGGTGCCCCTTAAGGAGCCCCTAAGGATTAAGTAGTTGTCAGTATCAAAGGAGACCTTTTGACCTTGTCCAAGCCCAACTCTGAAGCCCTTAGAGCCCTTACGACAATGGCAAAAGCCCTATCTACACTTTATTGGGTTTAAGTTCCCCTAAGTTATTTCTATGGTTCACCGGGTCCATAACCTATGCCCTAGTACCCTAGAAAGTGTCCTTGGTGGGTTGAAGAAGTGTAGAACTTCAAAGAGTCCAAATGACCCATTCTGTGGTCATTTGTGTTTTTAATGAGATCATGGTACCCTAGGAGAAGTCCCTAAACCCACACCTTGATGGTCATGATGATGGGGTTCTTGAAGCACATCCTTGCTTGTGGTGACTTTGAGACCCTAATAACAAACCCTAAAACTCTTACCTTTGTTCCCTAAGCCCACAAACTAGAACTTGACCCTATGATGTATGTCTTGTCCTTAAAACACTAATGATTCCCATTTGAGCCCATGATGATGTCTTTGAAGCCCTCATTTTGTGACCCTTAAACCCACAAGCCATTGGTTGTAGTGGCATAAAAGTGTTGAGTGAACAATTCACTAGAAGTCGGCCCAAGTAAGTGTTTAAATATTAAAACATTTTTAAAATTAATAAATATCTAGACCTCTCCTTGAAGTCGGCCCTACCTTCCTCTCTCTCAAACGCCTAGTTTGGATATTTATACACAAAAGAATGTCACAATCCAATCATCAATCAATGCGCTAGTATATAGTGGACTGAGGCAGCCTACACCCGAACTTTGTCACAGAGATAAATATTTTTGGGGTTAAGTAAACAGTCTGATTTTTGAAGTCTTCTATACAGTCCGAGTTTTGAGAGTACATAGTCCGAGTTTTAAAGAGTACACAGTCTAAGTTTTTGGAGAGTATACAGTCCGAGCTTTTGGAGAGTGACTGTTCCATCAAACAGTTTTGTTCAACAGACTCAAGTTTTATAGTCTTCTCAACATGCACCGACCCGAGTTTTGATGATGGAACAATGATTTCCTTGGGGTTTTACACAGTCATGAATTGACTCTTCCTCAGCTTATAAACTGTCCACAATTAGGCATCATCTACAAAATTCTCGAGTTTTAAAGACATCTACAGTTTCAACAGTGGTTAAGTCCAAGGTTTGTTTGGGATCTTCTACAGTGACAAGGTATGTATGTATCCAACTAATGAATGTGTATTAGTGTATGTACAGTGAAGTACAATGTTATATAGTGGTATATAGTGATGTGTGAAGTAAATCCATTGTGATTTCTATGATGATGATGCATGCTACACTATGATGAACACTCTATGATGATGATACATGCTACACTATGATGTACACTTGATGTTGATGATGCATTCACGATGATGATGTATATTTGATAAGGATGCATACCCTATGATGATGCATACTTATACTCTATGATGATGCATACCTTATGATCAGTAAAAGCAGAGCAGAACTACTTGATGAGTAACTGAGTATGATGAGAAGTACAATGATGTACATGAACAGTGTATGGCAGTGAAATGACACATCGATATACAGTGATGACTTGGCAGTGATTAGAGAGGAAAGGTTATCAACAAAAAGTTCAGTGATTGATTTTGACAGGTCCACAGGTTCAGTCCTCTTTTTCTTCAAGGTGGTAGGGTGGTGCTTGTTGTCCGCCGATTGCACACCAGCAGCAGAAATCTTTCGAAAGCTGTCTCGTCACTTAGGAAAGTGGGAGAGGTGTGACCTTGGGGGCAAGCACAGAGCTAGATACTGTCACCTACTCCTAGCTCCTCCGTTTAGGCTAACTCCTAACGAAGCCAAGGGGGGTAGTCCCTACAAAAGAGTTTCTATGGCTCTTAAGTTGTTAAAGTGTTTTGATTAGTTGCGGATGCGGATGGGTGTTGCTTAGGAGTTATTATAATTTGCAGTGTTTGTTTATTATGAATATGACACTAAATCAAAAGCAATCCACGTTCCTAACAAGAGATTACAAAGATAAGCAAAAATTCTAGACTTTAATAGTGCATTCAGGGAAAGAAATTATGATAAACCATAGACCATTGATCAAGATAGAAGATTACTCAATTATAACGACGGACCGGTGCCTTATGGAGTCAAATAAATGCATGAAATAAAGTCTAGGAATTAAGCTAGTGAATATTAGGTTTTGCAAGTGCTCTTGGTAGATTTTAAGAATTTTAAAGAATGCTCTTGATTAGGGTGTCAACGAAGGTTTGTCAAAGCCGGGAGACTCTTCGAAGTTTCCTCCATTTAAGACATGTCGGGCCTGCCCAGTATCCCAGGCTAATATTGTCAAGTGACCAGCTAGCCGAGACTCTATGACAGCGGGAGGTTCCGACGCCTCTACTAGGAAGTACTTTGAAAGAATCCCTACAACGCCGGTGCGTTGGTTACGGGGTGTTAAGTATTATTAGGTTACTCTTGCAGGGTTTAAAGATCCAGTGCCGTTTCTGGGTACTCCGATCTGAGATCGGTCAGAGCATGCTCCGGCAAGGAGGGAAGGAGTTAATTAATTAAAGGGGTGTGTGTTGCAAGTTTTATTAAATTAATTAATTAGGACTCTCCGACAAAGAGCGCTCTTGACCCCGTCTTATGACAATGGTTCAATAGACTTATCTAATCTAAGATGCCTAATGCAGGGATATGCAGTTCTATGAATGCTCTCCGATAGAGAGTGCTCTTGACTTGTGTTACTGCAAGTTCAAGAGTCTTACTTAATTTGTTAAACTTAAAAAAGACATAGAACATAAAAAATCTAACTACCCAAGAGTCTCTTTCAGGGTTTTTAGGGCCCTAATCGGGAAAGCAAGGGGATAAGTATACAATAAGAACTTATTCAATATTTAATCAAACAGTCAAATCAATACTTTTACTTCATTTTCAAAACATAATGAATTAATCAAAACATGAACTACTTGATTATGATAATGCAACTTTCCTACCCTATCCTATCATTAGCAATTTAAACCAAAAATGAAAAGCATGACAATGAGACAATACAGGCTTCCCCCAAATGGGGGAAGAAGGGTGTGGGAGCCCTAATCCCACTCACTTTTTTATTAATTTTTACAATTTTGATGGCTTTTATTTTTTGCCTTTACCTTGGAAGAACATGGAGAGAAAAGGATAGAGAGAAGAGGGAAGATTTGTCTTTTTTGTTCTTGCTTGCTTAAGGCCCTTTAGGCTTTTCTCGATTCTTCCTGCAAATAAAAGCTTTAAAGAATTCAAACGTTATGTATTACTCAAAAATTTAAAGACAAACTACAAACTAAATTCTCAAAAAGGAGGGTAAAAACCAACGGTGAAAGAAAAGGAAAGAGAGGAGAAAAACCAAGAAAAGGGAGAGAGGAAAGGTGAAAAAGAGGGCTGTCCTAAATGTGAAAAAGAGGGCTGTCCAAAGGCAAAAAGAGGGCTGTAAAACAGTAAACAAAAGGGCAGCAAACAGTCAAAAGAGGGTTGTCCACAAGGAGGAAAAAGAGGGCTGTAAAACAGTAAAAAAAAGGGCAGCGAACAGTCAAAAGAGGGCTGTCCACAAGGAGAAAAATAAGGGCAGTGAAAAGGAAGGAGGAAAGGCGAGCCAAACAAGGCAAAGAAAGGGAAGCCAAAGGATGGAAAGAAGTAAACTAGGGCTTCCTAAGTAACCGGTAACCAAAAGAATTTTAAAGAAGAAAGGTAAAGAAGTAGGTTTTCTTGTGGATGGAACACAAGAGATGGAGGAAGACTCCAGCTTTCTTTCGAATGGGAAGAGATCGATCTTGTAGGCCCCGCAATTACAATATGTTAAATGGTAGGTTGCTTGAAGCTTGGGCTGGATGTAGCTGAACTCGCACCCTTCTTCAACCTGTGACCTGCTAATACCAAAACTCAGATACAAGTGAGATCATATATTTAAAAAGTAAGCAAAGGAAACTCAATCGAGATCAATACTACGTATAACTAACTACTCATATTCATCACGATTAGAACCTACTTTGCATAAATAACTGAATTGAAACTACAAACAACTAATCTACAGTGCCAATAGTGGCCCTCTTGAGCTTAACATATAACTAGATCTCATTCAAGTAAAAAGAAAGAGTAAAGGGTTTAGGAATAGTATCACCTCAACCATAGAACATTCACCATATGCAAAAAGAGATGGACATCCAAAGTCGAAAATTTTATTAATCAAATGTAAGCAAAGCTTATTCCAATTTTTGCAGAGTAACTCCAGCACAAAAGCTCCATGCAAATAGAGCTGAAAGAGACTCTTTTTAACAAATGAGAGAGTTCTAAAACCCTAAAACCAAAAAACCAACCCTAACCAGCTTAGCCACCTAACAAAGAGCCCAAACCTAAACCGAAGAACCGGGAGTGAGGAGAGGCCTCCACCCAAGCAAGGCGCCCCCACTCCAAACCTGTGCACTGAAAACAAGCCAAGGATGAGGCCACATGTGTGAGTCTGGATGTAGGTAAGCTCATCCTTTAGGTCTAGCAGGAGCCTGAGCTAGGTTTGGGAAGCCCACTGATGGTGTAAGCTTTATTCTTCACCTAGATCAAATCACCGGACCAATGAGATCTCTCCATCTCATCTTTAGTTGGAGATGACATGTCTGATAACTGATAATAAATTAATTGCCCTCTTAATGATGACTAAAGCTGAGTTATGATAACTCCAATCATCATAAGTGTTCCCTAAGATGTCATTTAGTCTTTTATTTTACTAAATTTAGATTAATTTGGAGAGTTTTAGTTTTCTCCAAAATAATCATTTTTTTTAATAAAAATCATTTTTTTACTAAAAATCATTTTTTACTCAAAACTGACTTTTTTGAGTAAAAAGGCATTATGTGTCCGATTGTTGATCTGAAAGTTGGTTCTGACTGGCTGGCTAATCAAGAATGATTTTTGGCTTAAGGTTAGAGCCTTCAATTACTGAATTCTGAATCCGGATCATGAACGGATTTTTTCCATTTAATTTATGGAAAAATTAACCCAAAAAACTTAGGAAAAGTAATTAAAAATTAAAAAATAATTTTTTACTGTTCGAAAAAGATTTTTTTGAAAATTTTTTGTGTCCAGCTGACTTAGGACATGACCATGATCTATCTAAATAATGTCTAGTAGGCTTATAACACTCAGTTGGGCTCTAATAACCCCCCAAGGCCCAGAATTCAACATCGGGCATTCCAGCTTTGGAGGAAGCGGGAGAAAACCTCGTCAATTATACTCGGCTGAAGGCAAATCATAATTGTCTGGGGCAAAAAACTCCCTGGAATACCCTATTGAGATTCTATGTCTTAGGATACCGAACCACTCCAAAATATCCTGCTAGCACATTTTATTACAAACCCCACGGGGCCATGGTCAAAATTATTCAAATAAAAAAGTGACTAGCCAATATTGGCTAGACAAGCAGACGGATCAACTGATACACTGGAATCAGACTTTGAACAAGTCTATCAACCGGTGGCTCCTCAGGTAACCCAAATATGGTACAAAAAGGTTGGTAACAGTGCTAGGGCTCACGATATTGTGAGTTAAGTTGTTCGAGCAGCTTGTCAGTTGTAGGTGATGAATCCCAAGGTGTTATAGCCCCTTCCAGTTGTAGCTGGAAAACTTGTATTAAATTTGTTTACCCCAGTTGTTGATGGGTCAAATTTTTTTTTAAAAAGGCTTCTGTGGTTTTACCCCCAGGACTTGGGTTTCCACGTCGAAATATTGTGTACTATGCATCTTGTTATTTTCATGGACATTGATGATATGCTATGATTGGTGACTAGCAACTTGCACTTGATTAAAAAATTTATAAATTTGTTAATATTAAATTTGTTTACCCCAGTTGTTGATGGGTCAAATTTATTTTTAAAAAGGCTTCTGTGGTTTTACCCCCAGGACTTGGGTTTCCACGTCGAAATATTGTGTACTATGCATCTTGTTATTTTCATGGACATTGATGATATGCTATGATTGGTGACTAACAACTTGCACTTGATTAAAAAATTTATAATTGTGCAAATATTGATTCACCCCCCTCTCAGTATTTCAACAACTTCCAAGATAATATGTAATCAAAGAAACAACAGCTACTCAAGGAGATGTTGACTATAAGGAAGGAAAGTTTCCTTATCTAGGTAATTTCACAAGCTAATCTTACAATAGAACTATTGCCGCTTGATACGCACCTCAGGTAATGTGGTAGAAATCTTCCAGCCAACGGGTGTGTCCTTGGGGGAAAGTCACGAATCAAGCTTGCACATATTTAAACTAGGAAACCTGCATAGGTAACAATACTTGCAAAAAGGGAATTAAATCTAGTACTAGAGGTTAGAAGAGCATGCATATAAACAAATACTACATGTGAATCCTAAATATCTAGGTATAGAAAAGTAATAAATAAAATCAAGCTAGAATCATTTACCGAATGAGTTGATAGCAACTATCCCCAAGGCCAGATAAATCACAACAAGAAGCAAAGAAAAATAGCGACACAGTTACCTCATATACCATTGAAAATGATCACCCACACACTAATGCAACACACCATGAACCTACAAAGTCTCTCTATTCATCAACAAAAGTATTACAATACAAAGCTTCAAAGCTTAGGAAAAAATTTCGATCCTTTGGCCATGAGAAAAGAAGAGACAAACACTTGCTTAAATAGCCAAATGAGCACAGGGGTGGGGGGGCACATCCATCACTATAGCAGTGGGCAAGATACATGATTGAATCAAGGGATTTGAGGGCAAGTTATCTTCTTGGGATGGGTGTTGGACTTACGATTGTCGTTAGACCAAAACCTGTAGATGTTAATCTCCGCCACAATCACAAGAAGTAGGATCTTGGAAGGCAGTTAGTCCATGTAATGAAACTCACGGAGAGCGCTAAACCCAATGTCCAACAATCTCCTCCCCAGCGCGAGCTGAGTGAGTTCCAAACCCTTGACCTGTTTCTCTGATACTGATTTTTGGAATTACGATTGTCATTAGACCAAAACCTGTAGGTGTTAATCTCCACCACAATCACCAGAGTTAGGATCTTGGTGTTGACTAAATTTTCATTGATTCCAACAAGTGTGTCGGTGTGTCATGGTGCCCCTTGAGGAACCCCTAAGGGTTAGAAGTCTGTCAAGTGATTATCAATGTCAAAGGACACCTTTTCACCTTGTCCAAGCCCTTAGAGCCCTTGGGATAATGCCAAAATCCCTATACACCCTTTAGAGTGTTTAAGTTTCCCTAAGTAATTTCTATGGTTCCCGAGTTGTTTCTTTGGTTCCCTAGTTGTTTCTTTGGTTCCCCAAGTCCATAACCTATGCCCTAGTACCCTCGAAAGTGTCCTTGGTGGGTTGAAGAAGTGTAGTAGAACTTCAAAAAGTCCAAATGACCCATTCTGTGGTCATTTGTGTTTTTAATGAGATCATGGTACCCTAGGATAAGTCCCTGAACCCACACCTTGATGGTCATGATGATGGGGTTCTTGAAGCATGTGGTAACTTTGATAACCTAAAATAAAACCCTAAACTTATAACTTGTAAAAAGACCACTAACAAAAGAGATAAAATGTTAATAAAGTGGAAGTGTTAAAACAATTTTTAAATTTAATAAAATGATATTTGGCCCTCTCTTAAAGACTAAGCACCCACACACACATAAGGTGTTATGATAACTTGTTAACATATTGAAAACCTTGCGTAGGTCGGCCTATTAAATGTTTAAGTTTTAAAACATTTTTTAATAAATAAAACATTTAATCCTCTCCTTGAAGTCGGCCCTATCCTCCTCCTCAAGGCATAGTTAGGTGTATTAATACACCAAAAGATTTCCATAACTCACACAACAAAAAACGAAGATCACATTTTGGTAGTTTTGGACTGAGGTTTTTCGTTGGTCTGAGGAAGAGAACTCGTAGACTGAGGAGAAAAGTTTGAACTGAGATTTTCGGTGGCAGCAAACCATAGACACTACTTTTGATATTTTTCTTATCTTATTTAGTCAACAGCTGTTGAAACTAGGTGGCAGACCATGTACAAACCATTCTCTCTTGGGTATGATCCATCTTTGAAGTTACTGCTTCCTTCTATCAGTCCAAATTTATGCTCAGAGCAGTCCCGAATTTGATCACTTAGCATTTACATACAGTCCAAATTTCAGTCTTGAAGTCTTCTATTGTATACACAGTCCAAGGGTCTTCTACAGTGACATACTTAGCTAATGCATTGACAAGGTATGTATGCAAATATTGAATATACTCATACAATGATATACAGTGAATGTACATGATGTACGTGATATACAGTGAATGTACAATGATATATATAGTGATATACAGTGATGTACAATGAATATAGTGGTATATTGATGTGTGAAGCAAGTCCATTATATGCCATGAAATGATGATGCATTCCTATGCACTCCTATACACTCTATGATGTAAGCTCTATATGCATGATACTCTATGATGATGATGTATGCTACTCTATGATGAAGACTCTATGATGATGATGCATACTACATGATGCAGATGCATGCTATGGTGTGATGATGCTCTCCAATGCACTATGATGTACACTTAATGATGCATACACGATGATGATGTATATTTGATAATGATGCATACCCTAGGATGATGAATGCTTATACTCTATGACGATGCATGATGATCAGTGAAAACAGAGCAGAACTAATTGATGAATGACTGTGTATGATGAGTTGTACAGTGATATACATGAACAATGTGTGGCAGTGAAATGACATATCAGTATACAGTGATGACTTGGCAATGATCAAAGAGCAAAGGTTATCAGCAAGAAGTTCAGTGATTGGGGTTGAGAGGTCCACAGGTTCAGTCCTCTTTTTCTTCAAGGTGGTAGGGTGGTGCTAGGGCTCACAATCTTGTGAGTGAAGCTGTTGTAGCAGCTTGTCAGTTGTAGCTCACGAATCCTAAGGGGTTGTAGCAGAAAAAGTTATATTAAATTTGTTTACCCCTGTTGTTGTTGGGTCAAATTTATTTTTAAAAAGGCTTCTGTGGTTTTACCCCCAAGACTTGGGTTTCCATGTCAAAATATTGTGTACTGTGCATCTTGTTATTTTCATGTACATTAATGATATGCTATGATTAGTGATTTTGCTCTTGATTAAAAAAATTACGATTGTGCAAACACTAATTCACCCCCCTCTCAGTATTTCAACAATTGGTATTAGAGCGGGTTCCTTCAAGAACAATCTAACCGCTGGAAGGCAGTCATGGGAAAGTTTGCTAAGCAAAGTAAAAGTGGATCACCTTTGTTTGATGGGACCAATTATGCATTCTGGAGCATAAGGATGAGAGCCTATGTGAAAACTTAAGGAATAGAGTTATGGCAAAGTATCGAAAATGAGTACAAGGTACCAAAGACCGTACCAACAGATCCAGATGAGTTGACTCAATATAATAACAATTCAAAAGCCAAAAATCACCTTCTGGGTGGCTATAGATGAATTTCTCTTTGCCAAAGTGATGAACTGCCCCTCTGCAAAGGAAACGTGGGACAAACTCCAAACCACATATGAAAGAGATAGTAAAGTCAAGGAAGCCAAACTTCAAACGTATAGAGAACATTTGAACATCTGAGGATCAATGAGGATGAAGACATCGCAACCTATATTCTTCGAATTCATAAACTTGTGGATACCATCAGAGGTTTGGTTGAAGAAGTTGATGAGGCTGTAGTTGTTCGCAAAATTCTAAGGAGTCTTCCCAAAAGGTTCAATCCCAAGATCTCTGCCCTAGAAGAAAGAACATATCTAAAGACTATGATAGTAGATCATCTACATGGGACTCTTGTGGCCTATGAAATGAGAATTGAAGACGAGGATACGTCCAGAAAGGAAGCGGCATTCAATGTCTCCTCCAAACAAGTTGGGAAGAACAAATAAACAAAGGGCAAGCCAACAAGTGATGATTCTCGTGATGAGGAAATAACTAACTTTGTTCGGAAGTTGAAGAGAGGTACTGGGAAATACAAAGGTAAGCTACCTCTCAAGTGTTTTTCATGTGGAAAGATAGGTCATTTTGCTTCTAAATGTACGTATGCAAAGAACTCAAATAGTGATGAAGATGGAAGCTTCAAACCTTACAAGAAGTACAATAAATAAAAGGATAAGAAAAGAGGCGAGTTAACAAAGAAGAAAAGTCTCTATACTAAAAGGGACAACAACTCATCCAATGAGGACTCCAAGAACGACAGTGACAATGACTGTGAACTAAACAAGGTACTCTTTATGGCAATAAACTCAAATGAGGATCTTAATAAAGATGAAGAATCATAATCTGAAGGTGAGGTAGATCTTGAAGCAAAACTTATAAGCACCTTGAAAGATCTGAAGAAATCCAGGAAGGAGAATAGGGAGCTTAAGGAATAGGCACAAGGGCTTGAGCAAATCATTGTCGACTTGAAAGTCAAACTGGAAGAAGCCAAAAGAATCGAAGACTCTCTTTCTAAACAGCTGATGGAAGACATGAAAGAAAAAGAGAATCGTGAGGCTGAGATAGTATCTTTGAAAATAAAATTACAGACGAAAGATATCAGCAAGAGTTATCAAAACAACTCCAAGATTCTAAAACAAATTATCAATAATCAAAAGCCATTCTTCGACAAGACCGGTATAGGATACAAACAAAATATCGATAAGGCCTCAAGCTTAATGATGACAGGTAATGAAGAGAAGCCAAGAAGCTATGCAGAAGTTGTCAAGGATTCCACTAATGAAGAAAAGATCGAATGCCAACCAGAACAACCCATACCAAAAGAAGGGCCAACAAAAAGACAAGATCTCAAAAGAACAACACCTTCATTTGTTCCCAGGTATGGACATTTCTTTTATGGGTACTCCTTTACATGTGGTAAATTTGGACACAAGGCTGTAAATTGTTTTCAAAGAAGAAATTTTAAAACAAGGAACAACCCTGCAAGCCTCAGATTGCCACAGTACAATAACAGATTTGGTCCCTTAAGATCAGAAATAGAATGTTACAAGTGTAACAACTACGGACATATAGCCAGAGATTGCAAAATGAAGATACCAACAGTAAGAAATGAGGAAATATACAACAATCAAAAGAGGGAACATCACAAGGTATGGATCAAACGCAAGGACAACTTAAACAACTATGAATGTGGAATTGCTCTTCAAGCTCAGAATAACAATTCTGGTGAATGGTCTGCTGATAGTGGTTGCTCCAAGCATATGATAGGTAACAAAAATGATTTTGTCAATATTGAAAAGGATAAAGGATCTGTCTCTTTCGGAAATAACAATTCAGCAAAAGTATTGGGGAAGGGCACAGTAAAGCTTGGAAGTAAAAACTCTCTGGCTGAAAATGTCTTGCTTGTAGACAACATGAAGCATAATCTGTTAAGCGTCAGTCAGATGTGTGATTAAGGACATGAACTCTTCAACTCAAGAGAACGCAAAATAAGGAAACAAGGATCAGGAAAGTTAGCAGCCACTGCCGTTAGGACTCCCAACAACATATACGTGTTGGATAAGATTGAGTCCAAGAAATGTCACTTGGGAAAAGAGGATGAAAGCTAGCTTTGGCAAGGAAGAATGGGGCATATACATTTTAATAGTTTGGTCAAAATCTACAAAAACCAAGAAGTTCGGAATGTGCCAGAAGTTACAAAGCCCTCTAACACTGTATGTGAACACTGTCAACATGGAAAACACAAGGGTACATTTCAAGACAAAAGAGCATCCTTCTACAAAACCTTTGGAGCTTGTTCATACTGACCTATGTGGACCAACAAAGAGCAAAGGACTGAATGGCGAACAATATCTTATGCTACTTATTGATGACTATACCAGGATGACATGGGTATGTCTTCTCAACAGGAAGTCAGAAGCTTTTGGATGTTTCAAAACTTTCAAGGAAATGGTCAAGAATGAAACAAGATCACGAATCAAGTGCCTCAGATCCGATAATGGTGAAGAATTCACTTCAGATGAATTCAACAAGTACTGTGAAGAGCATGGAATTAAAAGACAATTTTCAGTAGCCAGAACACCTCGGTAAAATGGAGTTGTTGAAAGAAAGAACAGATCAGTAATGGAGATGGATAGGACCATGTTGAATGAATTTAAGTTGAATGACAAATTATGGGGACAAGCAGTTCATACAGCAGTACACATCATGAACGGAGGATTACTCAGAAGAAAAAATGATAAAACTCCCTACAAGCTATGGACAAGAAGAGCAGAAAATGTATCACACTTCAGAATATTTGGAAGCAAGTGCTATATCAAAAGAGAAGATAAGAAGATTGGAAAATTTGATTTTCAAGTAGACGAGGGCATATTCGTTGGATATTCATCCAAACGGAAATCTTACAAATGCTACAATTTGAGATTAAACAAGGTAATCGAAAGCATCCACGTAAAAATAGATGAGGCCAGACTAACATCATCCAGAGAAGACTCAAAAGAATCGAACGATGAAGAAAATGAAGTTTCTGATAAAAAAGAAATGAAGGAAATTAAAATGGCAGAACAACTAGATGAGAATGAAGAACAACTTACGAAAGATGAAGAACAGAACCAGCCAACTGTGAAACGAGAAGACCAAAGGGATCCAAAGATTCCTAAGAACTGGTACCAAAAGAACCATCCATCAGAACAAATTATTGGTGATAAGAATGCCGGCATAGGAACTAGAAGAAGACAATCTGAAAGAAATGAGCAGGTACACTTCTCTTTATTGTCTACAACTAAACCGAGAACTTTTGTAGAGGCCAGTATAGATGACCATTGGGTCAAAGCAATGGAAGAAGAATTAGATCAAATTGAGAAAAATGAAACATGGGAACTTGTTCCTAGACCAAATAACAATAATGTGATTGGCACAAAGTGGGTTTTCAGAAACAAAATGAATATGGACAGGTAATTAGAAACAAGGCCTGATTGGTTTGTAGCTATGCTCAGATCGAAGGAATAGACTTTGAAGAAACATTTGCACCAATAGCCAAAATGGAAGCTATCGGAATGATATTACATTAGAGGAAATTTCAATTTAAAATGGGCCTTCCAAAAATAATACAAATTCCATGTCATCATGTATTAGACAATCAAAATGCTTTAAAATTCAAAAAGGGAGCACCTCTTAAACAATTTTTTAATATAAATTTGGGGATAGGTATCATAAAAAAAACTACTTTTTTTGTTCGTATTTTCGACATATCTCCCTGTGTTTTTACTCAAATTTCAATCGGGAGAATCACGTTTTTTCAGGTATTTCTTGTTTTTGGGGTCGCTGGGCCCATCAATAGTACGTCGAGTGGGTACTCCTTGGATGCGGAATTTAATTCCTCATCCAACAAGCTCTCCCCATCGAACTTTGAGTAAAACACAGGGAGATATGTCGAAAATACGAACATAAAAGTAGTTTTTTCTTTTCTTCCTCCAAAATTATAAATATTATTTTATTATTTTAACTATTATTTTATTAATTTTCCTTAGGAGGCCCATTTTGAGTTGAAATTTCCTCTAATGGCTTATGCTTGCTCCAAAGACATCAAAGTGTATCAGACGGATGTAAAATCAACTTTTCTGAATGGGAAATTAGAAGAAGAAGTCTACATCGAACAACCAGAAGGATTTCAACTTTCGTAAAACAAGGACCATGTATGCACACTAAAAAGGGATTTGTATGGCCTAAAGCAAGCTCCTAGATCTTGTACTCGAGATTGAACAGGTACTTGCAACAACAAAACTTTAAGAGGGGAAGTGCAGCCACCAATTTGTACATCAAACAGGACGATGACAACATACCCATCATTGAAGTATATGTTGATGATATGATCTTTGGAAGTGATGATGATTCACTAAGTCAACAATTTGTTAAGGACATGCAAAAAGAGTTTGAAATGTCTTTGCTCGGTGAATTAACCTTCTTCTTGGGACTTCAGATATCTCAACGAACATAAGGCATTTTTATTGCTCAGACAAAATCCATTAAGAAAATGTTAAAGAAATTCAAGATGGAAGATTGTAAACCTATGAGTACACCTATGATCACTGGTTGTAATCTAAGCAAGGAAGATGAATCTAAAGAAGTTGATCAAAGGCTTTATAGGTCAATGATTGGTAGTCTACTATATGCAACAGCCTCAAGGCCAGATGTGATGCAAGTTGTTGGACAAGTTGCAAGATTCCAAGCTGCTCCAAAGGAAACTCACATTATAGCAATTAAAAGAATCTTCATATATCTCAAAGGAACTGTGGACTTTAGACTTTGGTATCCAAAAGGAAATGAGCTAACATTGATAGCTTATTCAGAAGCAGATTGAGCAGAATGTGTTGATGACAAAAGAAGCATTAGTGGAACAACATTTTTCCTAGGCAATTGTCTAGTATCTTGGTCAAGCAAGAAGCAATCTTCAATGTCCTTATCAACCGCCGAAGCAGAATATATAGCAGCAGCAGCCTGTTGTACTCAAATTCTTTGGATGAAACAAACTCTGCAAGACATACATGTGACATGTGATGACTCAATTCAAATTCTATGTGACAATACGAGTGCCATAAGTATCTCCAAGAATCCAGTCATGCACTCTAAGACTGAGCATGTTCCTATCAAGTTTCACTTTCTTCAGGAGAAAGTCACAGATAAGAATATCAAGTTGGAATATATTGGGACAAAAGAATAGATTGGAAACATTTTTACTAAGCCTCTCCCAAGAGAGACCTTTCAGTACCTCCGAGATAAATTGGGAGTCATACTATCTCCTAATTGATTTGATCTGTCTTTAACAACACAATGGTATGATAAGGGGGGGAAGTAATACTACAAGGAGAATACTTTGCCATTGATGCCAAAGGGGGAGAAAAAGTTGAACAAGGAAGGTAAAGGAAGGCTCCTCTAAGGGGTGATTTGTGAACAAAGGAAGCTCATTATAAGGGGCAGCTTTGAAGTTGTCACCAATGACAAAGGGGGAGATTGTTGACTAAATTGTCATTGATGCCAACAAGTGTGTCGGTGTGTCTTGGTGCCCCTTGAGGAGCCCCTAAGGGTTAGAAGTCTGTCAAGTGATTATCAATGTCAAAGGAGACCTTTTGACCTTGTCCAACCCCAAGTCTGAAGCCCTTGGAGCCCTTAGGACAATGCCAAAATCCCTGTACACCCTTTAAAGTGTTTAAGTTTCCCTAAGTAATTTCTATGGTTCCCGAGTTGTTTCTTTGGTTCCCCAAGTCCATAACCTATGCCCCAGTACCCTCGAAAGTGTCATTGGTGGGTTGAAGAAGTGTAGAACTTCAAAATGTACAAATGACCCATTCTGTGGTCATTTGTGTTTTTAATGAGCTCATGGTACCCTAGGAGAAGTCCTTGAACCCACACCTTGATGGTCATGATGATGGGGTTCTTGAAGCATGTGGTAACTTTGATAACCTAACATCAAACCCTAAACTTATAACTAGTAACAAGCCCACTAACCAAAGAGATAAAATATTAATAAAGTTGAAGTGTTAAAACAATTTTTAAATTTAATAAAATGATATTTGACCCTCTCATAAAGACTTAGCACCCACACACACATGGTGCTATGATAACTCATTAACATATTGCAAATCTTGCTTAGGTCGCCCCATTAAATGTTTAAGTTTTAAAATATTTTTTAATAAATAAAGCATTTTGTCCTCTCCTTGAATTCGGCCCTATCCTTGAATTTGGCCCTATCCTCCTCCTCAATGCGTAGTTAGGTGTATTTATACACCAAAAGGTTTCCATAACTCACAACAAAAACGAAGATCACATTTTGGTAGTTTTGGACTAAGGTTTTTCATTGGTCTGAGGAGGAAAGTTTGAACTGAAATTTTCGGTGGCAGCAGACCATAGACACTACTTTTGATATTTTTCTTATCTTGTTTAGTCAAGGGTTGTTGAAACTTGGTGGTAGACCATGTACAGACCATTCTCTCTTGGGTATGATCCATCTTTGAAGTTGTTGCTGCCTTCTAAAAGTCCAAATTTATGCTCAGAGCAGTCCCGAATTTGATCCCTTAGCATTTACATACAGTTGAAATTTCAGTGTTCAAGTCTTCTACTGTATACACAGTCCAAGGGTCTTCTATTGTGACATACTAAGATAATGCATTAACAAGGTGTGTATGCAACAATTGAATATACTCATACAGTGATATACAGTGAATGTACATGATGTACGTGATATACAGTGAATGTATATGATATACAATGAATGTACAGTGATATATATAGTGATATACAGTGATGAATGTACAGTTATGTACAATGAATACAGTGGTATATTGATGTGTGAAGTAAGTCCATTATATTCCATAAAATGATGATGCATTCCTATGCACTCCTATACACTCTATGATGTATGCTACCCTATGATGATGATGTATGCTACTCTTTGATGAACACTCTATGATGATGATGCATACTACATGATGCACATGCATGCTATGGTGTGATGATGTTCTCCTATGCACTATGATGTACACTTGATGATGCATACACGATGATGATGTATATTTGATGATGATGCATACCCTATGATGATGCATGCTTATAATCTATGACGATGCATGATGATCAGTGAAAGAAGAGCAAAACTAATTGATGAATGACTGTGTATGATGAGGTGTACAGTGATGTACATGAACGGTGTGTGGCAATGAAATGACATATCAATATACAAGAGAAAGTACCACAATGAGTTAAGAAAAGTAGATCTAGAAATATCTAGCCACATACAAGAGAAACCCTAAAGGACCCACTTAGGGAAATACGCAAAAGTGGACAAAGCGAACCCAAAAAGGTAGATCAGGGCATGGGATGACTAGATCGGGATGCTTGAAGGATTGATTTGTGATTTTGAGGTGGGTTCAAGCATACCTAGGTGATAGATCTGAAATTTTGACCACCCACCCTAAGGGGGCGCCCCACCTAGAGTGACTAGTGCTAGATCCTGAGGCAAATGGAGTTCGATTTACATGAAATTCAAGATCTAGGGTTTATTCAACAATCTCCAAGTGGGTTTTGATGGTCATCATCAGAAACTCACCAGATCTAGCATATCTACAAAACGAGGGTTTGTAAAAGGGGGTTTTATGGTGACAATTGGATTAAGCCGAAGAAAAATAAAACAAATGCAAACTTACTTGGAAATACTTGCTACTAACCTTGTATGACAATGATATTGCCTCTCCAATCAATTACAAGCATTTTCTATGCCTCTCCAAGTGAAATCGCCAATCCCTCCAAGATGCCAAGCGCTCCCTCCTTCTGCAAAAGAGATCTACAATGAGAATCAATTTGCAAAAAGATGGACGAAATGACAAAGAAAGATGAATCAAAGAACCTCAAGATGGTCGTAAGACATAATAAAGATACTCCTTGAATCAATGACTATTTGAAAGAATGCTATGGAGCTCCATCACAATAGCGCCCCCACCCAAATCGCTTCCTTCACCAAGTGGATGACAATCTGCAAAAATATTAGAAATACATAGATCTACAAGAATTCTAGAGAGAATAAGAATTTCCAATCTCCACACAAGATATTCGACAAAGCTTTCGATGGTATTGCAAAAATATTTTATTATTCCAAGAGGTCAAGAGCCAAAAGTCCCCTTACAAATGCGAGAGCATCTCAATATATAGATCTCTCAAGTACATAAAACCTAGATCCAAAAAGATAAAGCGTCAAGATCATAAGATAATAACAATCTAATCAACGCCTAAGATTAGTCGGGTACATCATACACAAATCAACTCAATAATAGAAGGGGGCACACGACTAAAATTGCCCAATGAGGGGGCATACCACATAAAATATGTCAAATAACCACAAAGTAACACATGGTGGGGCTAGGAGGTTATAACATCCTTCACTACCATGTCCCCATGGCACAACAAGGTGTGGTGGTAAATAATATCAAGAGTGAAAAAAATCACTAGGAGTCTCCCTCAATAATATGTCAAAATGCCCTCAATTTGAGAACATCAAGGAAATGTGGACCCCAAGTGAAGTGGAGCTGATGTCGGATGATGAAGGTGACCCAAAAACTATGCCTTGGACCAACTCCATGTCATTCCTTTGCCTAAATTTCCTAAATCAATTTCCTCACTAGCCATTTTTTATTATCAAAATGTTGCCTTGGGAAATAAAACAACCAATATCTCACAGGGGACAGAAAACGGAAGCCAAATGACTGAACGAATGGAATCTGGCACCATGGTAGTATGGTACAATCGATTGGCTACACCCCAATATTCCCTCTGGCTCCCTAGGAGATTTCACTGTTCTCCACACTGTGTTTTATTTTCATTTTCCCACGGAAAATCTGCTGCAAAAAGGAAAAAGGACCCATATCTCACCTGTAACTTCCTGAAACTGAAAACCATCTGCACCAATAGACTCAAAATGTCCAAATCAAATAGGAATGAGTACTCATACACAATATGTCCATCATAAAGATACATCAGAGGCCCCATCCATGCCAGAACCATAATAATAATAAATCCTGTAAATGTTGATAATCATAAAAATAATGCAAGCCATCATAGTAAATCATCATCTGAAGCATGAATATGTCTAATGGACACTGATAGACCATAAATAATCATCTTCAACAACCATCGGTCTAAAACTCATCCCAGACTCTGCTCCTGGCTTGGTCAACACTGGGTTGGCCAGGTCAAGACTGATCAAATGATGACCCAAATGGTAAACTATGTTACTACAAAGTACAAAATGGACATGCATGCTCAATTATATATGTTGATAGTGAGACTCAAGTACAAGTAGCTTCTGTTGGTGATTATAAGCACAACATACATATAAATAACCAAAATCAAAATAATCAACTACTTTAAACAAGAACCTCCAGTGTATACTCATTTATAGATTTAGCCATTTTGCTAGTCAA
Organism: Pseudotsuga menziesii; assembly: GCA_001517045.1. NCBI lineage: Eukaryota > Viridiplantae > Streptophyta > Pinopsida > Pinales > Pinaceae > Pseudotsuga > Pseudotsuga menziesii. Next base: position 220,398 of record LPNX010967206.1, on the reverse strand, counting down.
AGTGAAGGTGAATGAAACTAGGTAGGGCCAAGGGGATGACTTGACACTCGACACTGTAAGCATCTAGGATAAAGGATAAGGGAATCCACACGACACATAAGTTGGACTAGGTGAACAATAGGGAATGGCAATGTCTCACAAATGGGTGGAATGATGAGAAGACTCCACTGAACTCTAGACAAGCAACCTTTTTAATATTTATTTGCACAACAATATACACTAGTTAACCTCTAGAGGCAGGTGCCCCGGTATGCCTTCTAGGCTTCCAAAAAATGACAAAGACATAACCTTTTGGGGGCAAGTCTCTCCTTGTTGCCCTGTGGGGGAAAATGAGTCATACATTATACAAAGAATGAGTGTTCATCCTCTAGCCATCAACTTTATTTGAAAATATTTATTTTTATTAACTTGCCAGCCTTCAAGAGCAAGTGCCCTGGAAAGGCTTCTGGGCTTCCAAAAAATGACTAAGGCTTAACCCTGAGGGGTTTGCCTCACCCTGATAACCTGTGGGGATAAATGAGCCTTACACCATACAATGGATGAGTGCTCAACTCTTGGCAACTGGCTAGTTTTACTTTTACTTGAAGTAGTGTCTAGAGACACTTTTATTTTGCTGGCAGGGCATCCATTTAGAATAACTTTAAGCTTTGATGCCTTAGTGTCTAAAAACACTTCTTTGGTAGGACTTGTTGTGTTCAAGACCTAGAGGTAGACAATCCCTATGACAAACATCACATAAACCAACACCGAAACACAATTTAGACATGGAGACCTATTCCAACATAGAGGTGAAGGTGGAGGAAATCCTAGATGTCACTAGTCAAGTTACAAGTCAAGGTTAATCAATAAGGGTAAGTCAAGGGATGGACGGAGACAGTGAAAATAGTGTCAAGACTAGCAAGTTGTGTCCTAAGGGGGAAATGACCAAATCCATACTAGGAGTAGGGCAAGGCCAATGAGTATGCAAAAGAATCTCTCGGACATAACAACTAAGTCATCTATGCTTTAGATTCTAAGTAAAACCAAGATAAAGTATCGCCAACATATAACAAATATCAACCAAGTCTCACTGCTAAAATAGGTAACAGAGCAACATCAAAATCCACATGCACACACCATAATATTACCTGGGTCATATACCTACACTGGATTTGAAACCAATCTAAGGATCACTGGAACAACTGTTGTTGCTATATATCATGGGCACTGTAATAATGTCTGCTCTGGGTCACGAAAGAATGACTAACTCAGTCATCGAATCTGGGGTCATGAGGCTCAGTCATGGCATAAAACAGGCAATCTGGATTCTCTTGATCTGCTAAAAGTGGGAGGTCATCAACTGGGTGGCCCATCATCTACTGATCTCATAGTAAAGGACTGGCTCAAAGAACTGAGCAGTACTGCTCAGGGAAAAAAGTAGCCCAACTACTATATATGTGACAATAATCCCAACCAATATTTGAGTGCCAACTAAAGAAGTGTGCCGCCTCTTCATGAAGCTAACTCACCAGCAAGGATTTGATGCCAATCACTCGGATTTCCCCCCAATCTTCCTCTGATTTGATACTCAGTTCAACTAGAACATGTCTGAGACAACTTTCCTTTGATTTAGGAATGCTGATTTTTTGTCTTTTTATGTCTTTTTGGTCATTTTCGAGAGAAAATTAATTTAGCTGATAAATAATCACTCATTTTCCCTCAAAAGTGGAATTAGGGGTTAAGTGGGTGCTCTGAGTTCGAAAACGAGCAGCCCTATGGAAAATTTGGCCGCATAGCCACACTTTTATGACTTTTTTAATTTTTAAAATTAAAACATTAAGAAATTGTCTGTTTTAGGGGAAAAAATTTATTTTTGGAATAAATAAACCTAAGAGTTCTGCCTAAACAGAGGAGTCAGGATCAGGTGACAATACCTAACTTGAGACTTGCCCGCAAGGACACACCGAGCAACTTGAATATTTCTACTGCGCTGCCCCCTATGTGTGTGGAAGGCAGCAACAGGCTCGACATGAGAAAATGTGGGCTAGATTGGAGTCAGAAGGGTGTGCTCAACACTACACCAAATGAGGGTGTAGCCTGATGGGGCCCCACAGCCACTATCTAGTTGTTCGTGTTTTCTCCATGAAATTTGCCCACACGAGGTAAAAGGAAGATGCAAGATTTTTGTCTTATGAGAGTTTAATTTTATTATAGAATGAAATTATGAAATGCTAAAAGCCTCTTTCTTATTGTCCCACCGTTCCAGCCCAAAGACCTGCAGCGTTCACAAGAGCATACAGAGACAAGTAGCGAAATAATTCATTTTATTATTGTAAAAGAAAACCAAATGTTATATTAATTACTACACTACGAATGTCTTTGCGCTTTTGGTACTCCGAGAAAGCATAGTGGGTTAGTATCCGTTTACTTTGCAAAAAGGAAAGATAAAGCAAACTTGAAAGCAAGCCTCTTGAAAGCAAAATAAAAGGTTCCTATGTCCTGAGTGAGTTTGTGGCCCGCCATTGAAACGGGACCAACAAACAGTAAATTTTAAGTCTAAATAAGTTAATTTCAGCAAAAGAAAGCTATAGCATGAAAAGTGACAGGAACACAATCCCCCCCGGGTGGGATGGTGTATGGGCTCTTTGGGATCCCACTTGCTTCAGTTTTTTATTATGATTTGTTACAATGAATTTTAATGAAAAGAAGTCCTCTTTCTCCTTATAAGATCAGAGAAAAGAGGTTACAATTGTAGAAGAAAGAAGTTAAAAGATAGAAGAGGGTTCCAATGAGCCTCGGATTACTTGGTTTTGTTAAAATTATACCCAAAATGTCTCTCTAGTTGCTGTCACAATGCAAAAAACAGCAAACAATTAGTGGCAAAAAGTGCCCAAAATCACTTTGAAAGTGTGTTATCACATATATAGTAGCCGGGTTACCATATTCTGTTTTTCAGATACAATACATTTTTCAGCCAAATCTCTTACATATGAGATGCTGAGATGAGCAGTTATGATGGATCATTATTTCCCTTGTGGACTATTGTACTCTCCCATGTCAGGACTGAGTCTCAGGACACTCAGATTTGAGGAAAGATGTAGCCATTTATTCATTACAGAGCAGTTATTGATGCCCAGTTTTATATCAGTGCTTTCTCATTGGACAGATAATGTTTCAGATCGATCATATGCATGATTATGACTCGGCTTTTATTATATTGTGTTATGGTTATCATTTCTCTTATACTCATCTTTGTGACATGTATTAGCATGTAGTGTCATGATCCGACGGTCATAATTATATGGACTTGGATGTATTTGTATTATGTATTGATGTCCCTACTCTGACTTTGAAGTTCGTGATCTATAGTCATTGGTTTTACCCTCCTTAGGGAGAATAGAGTTAGTCATTCCCTCCATTGTTTTGGCTTGCTAGTGTTGGCTTCATCATCCATTGTCTCCAGCCATCCATTACCTTCCAGTTTTGTTTCTAACCCGACTTATTACTTGACTTATGGCATGGAGGACCTTTTCCCCGCTAGAACCTTTGTTGGACAAACCTCCCTGTTTATATTGTGTCTCGACTCTGAGTTGGTGACAAAATTGCCTTTGGTGAGTTGGATTGTATGCCTAAATCATTCTGGTCGGTTGTCCTGATGTTTGGCACTGTGCAGAACTCCCCCTGGTCACTTGAGATATTGTTGGCTAAAACTAAAAGCTCATGTACTACATGTATTGGAAATGTTTATATGCGCCCATGGAAAATGAAAATGCTAAAATTGTGTCTTTTAACATATGTGAAAAAGGGCAAGAACAATGAAATGCTAAAATACTCCTTGAAGGGTATAAGAAAAGGTCCAAAAAAGCAATGGTTAAATATATGCTATATCCAAATATTGTTGACCTTATAAAGTTGAAAATGTCCTAGATGAAAGCTGCAGTTAGTTGTGCTTTTAAGCACTGGTGAAGTCCCCAAAAGGACATATAGGCCAAAAAGGCCATGGAAATAAAATTGAGGATCCTAATGAAACTGGATCAAACTTGATGTAGACATGATGTCTAAGTTGAATAAGCACTCTCTGAACAATTCAACCATTTGTGAGGCACTGCCATTCCTTGTGTTGTTGTTTGTCCTGCATATGGTTATAGTGAGTTTTTCCTTTCCATATCCAAAGTGTCATGATGTTAAGTAGGAAGTCATCATTTTCCCTAGCCTTGTCAATTTCAGCGTTCACCCTTCACTAGCAAATTGACTACAACTATGAAGTGAGTATAGTCCTGAAAGTCTAGTCTGAGTAATAATAAATAAAGCCCTATATATGTATTTGGTTGATGTACCGCCAGTGAAATGATTGCTACTTGTTGTGATTGTTGCTTAAAAGATTTGTAGAGAATGTCTTAGCCTTGTAGCACTTGCAACAGATGGATGATAGTCTGAGTTATATTATTGGTATCTGGTCATTTACAGGTGATTATATTGTCTATTAGATGTTGTTGATGATCAGCCAGAGACCTAGAAAGGGTATGAGTATACACCCTAGATAGATTTGGACTCTTTGAGTCTAATGAGACAATTTATTTTCAGTTCTGGACACTTGCAAAGATGATCAGGCTCATTTTACCTTTCTGATGCAGTTTTACTTCACATGATGATGTGTCTGAACAAGGAGATGTTTCATTTGGATCTCCTAGGCCGTCGTATGGGCATAGGGGGTGCAGCCACTTGATTGTAGCATAGTACCCCCATCCCAGAGAGCCTGGTGGTCTCAGTTTGACAAAGCAGGCACCCTATGCGGTTGTTTTGGCAAGTTCACGTTTCCCGAGGCAGATTAAAAAATTATTAAATGGCTATTGAAGAAATCGATTTGGGCTACTAAGGCAAGGAAATGCCAAGGAATGAGTCATGATGATGAGAGTGATGTCCTCTGCACCTTTTCCAATAGTTGCAACACCTGATTGGGCCCACACCTATTTTTTGGGCATTTTTATATTATTTTCTGGAGCTTTTGGGAGGCTCATGATTTCATCAAGGAGGTACAAAGTCAAAGAATTAAAATATTATACTATTTTATTGTGCCATGGGGCACGCATAGAGAGTTAGTTAACACTCCATGGACCCACCATGTGCTTCATTTATTTCTTGTTGAGTGGGGTACCCTCTTTATGGGTGATTTAGTCCACTTTGGTACTTTATGGTTATATTGATCCATGTATTGTATGTTGAGCTCATCTCAACCATTGATTAGAATATTTTATCTTTTAATCTTAGCCACTCGTTTTGAAAGTGGTTAGGATTTTGGTTCTCTCATTTCTATTTAAAGGAGAGAGCTTCTCATTTGTAAGAGGTCTTTGGCTCTTGGATCTGATTAATAGAAAGATTTTTTGTGGACATTTTCTGGATCTGCTTTGCATCTGGTGTTCTTCGGTGGTGATTGGAAAATCTTTTGCTTCCTAGCATTCGGAATATTTTGTGAGATCTATACTTTTTTGGGGGGATCTTTGTCTTGTCTACAGGAGGGTGACTTCATCTTGGGCGTTTTTGCAGGGGGACCTCAACTCACTTGGACTGGTTTTGTCTGTGACAGAGGGTTTTCATTAGTTTCATTGTGATTTATGATTGCATCTTGTTACTTTTCTGTTGATCTTTCTTTTCTTTCATGATATGGCAAATCTTATATTGTTGACGTTTGCTTGTGCAGGAGAGAGGGCGCAATGGTCACTTAGAGCACAGCGTTGGTCTTAGAACTCACTCATATCTTCCAGAATTGATCAGGATGGCAGGGATCATCATCAACAAGGCATCTACAAGCATTTCCAGGTAAGATCTAACAGGTAAGTCTCTTCTCTTTCAGATCTCAATCCATTGTACCTTCTTTTCTTCAATTTTCTAAAAAAAAACTCCTAAATAATAAAATCCAAAAAATATTTAATCAGGGAACCGCTTGATCTTTGAGCAAAGCATTTCTGGGTTTTGTAGATCGGGCATCCCCCTCACTGAATCATCCTCAACGTTGCCCTAATTCTGACTAGTTTTCCCTAGATCTGACTTTTTAACTGCACAAACCCCAGCGCCCCACTAAAAATTTAAATTTTTCCCGAATTGACTTTTTTTGGAAAATAATTACATGGGTGTGTAGATCAGGTCTTCCTCATTCCAAAACACCCCCAACGCTGAGATAGTTCCTGCCAGGTTGCCCTAGATCTGGAAAACTAACTTTCAGCCTCCTAGCATCCTTCATTAGATTTTGACTTTTCCAAATCTAATTTTTCCTGAAATTTTCTAACTTGGGTTTGTAGATCAAGACATCCTGATCTCATTTCCACTCCAATGCTGAACTGATAATCTCCTGGTGGCTCTAGATCTGCAGATTTGCCTCTCCAAACCCTGGCGCTAGCCCTCCTTCTGCTGATTTTCCTGTAACCTGAATCTTCCGGGCCAAATCCTTTTCTGGGTCCATAGATCAAGGCATATCCCAAGTGGGTTCACTTTAACACTGTGCAAATACTGACTCCATTACCCAAGGCTGAACAAGCACTGATCTCCAAGCATAACGCTAGCCCTATTTTGACCTCTTTCCCCCGAAAGTTATCCATTCCTTGATAACTCAGGTAACCTGATACTTTCATATCTTTCACTGAGTCTATCTCCTTGGTACTAGACAGTCCCATCTCTGTCCTTGCTCACCCTGTCTCAGTTATGTTACCCAAGATAGTGGTCATCTTCATTAGTTGCTAGTACCTAAACCCTAGAGTTAGGGTTTCCATATACCTTACACCTTACGTACCTCAAAGCCACATTTGATCTGTTCTGGTGTCTAGGTCTGATCTCTCCTGTCGGGAGTAGATCCGGGTCTCCCCCATTGTTGTCTTGGACTTAGATAACATAAAGTGAAGACTGCCTTGATTGACGTGACAACCATCCATTTGGGAGTCTATGCACTCTTGGTTCCACCTCCCTAGTTGCTTTCCCCTCTACCATCCATCCTGGATCCATCATACATAGGCAACTACAAGGTTGGTGATAACAAAGTCATTTGGACAAGTTAGAAAAATTAACAAAAATCTTCTATTTCAAAACTAGATCTAAGAAAACAAAGAACTATAAAGAGTGGGCTTGTAAGAAACTTTTCTTAGGATCTTGGACAGCCTTTAAAAGGAAGCTAATGAAGCACTAAAATGCTAGATTTAACTTCTAAAACCATAAGAAACTAATGTCCTTGCATGATTTAAGATTTAACTAAAAGCAAGACTTGCAAAACTAAAAGTTTCTTAGCTAGATCTAATTCCCAAATGATAGAAACTTTATAAACCTTTTAGATCTAAGCTAAACTATTCTTGTAAACTAGATCTAGAGATTGATTTTAGTTTTTAAAAGAAAGTAGATCTTAAGCAAACAAGAATGAAGTAACTAGTAACCAAGAAGAGTTTAAATAAAGATGAAGGAGAGAGAGAGTGGGAGAGAAGAATGGTGTTGGAATCCTGGGAACCTTTTTGGGCACATGGAGTCTGTTGGTGGAGAGCAGAGGGACTGTGTCCTTTTGTAAGTGCTTGAACAACAGAGGAATCAAACAAGATCAACAATCCTTCAAGCTAGACAACCTGCATAGCTAAAACTACTTGCAAACAAAAGCATCTCGATCTGAAGAGTATGCATACAAATAAGTAAAACATACAAATTCTATATCGCAAGCATAAGTAAGAAATAAATGAAATCAAACTAAAAACATTTATCCTAATGACTAGAAATAGTCCTTCAAATGCCAGATAATCAACAAATGCAACAAGTAAATAAGTTATGCTATAGTTACCTCATAAACCATTGACATTACATCCACACACATAGGGCCATACACCAAAGATTTGCCTCCAAAGCCTTCTTTATTCTAACAAAATAATAGAATATAATACAACTAGAGTAGCCTTTCGGTCCTCTCTAATCGTGAGAAAATGAGAGCAAAGCTCTTGCTTTTATAGAGAAATGAGCAAAGGGGGCACATTCTCAAATAGGGAGTTAGAATAGAGTTCAAGATATATTCATGGGATGATGTCGGAGTTGATTGAAAGGGAATGGCGCCACCTCTCATAGAGAGATGTACCTCTCTCTTGGAAAGGTCACCCACCAATCATGTGATTGCCACATAGAGGATGCGCCCCCTCTATGGAGAAATGCACCCCTCTTTTATGAAGAAAACTCTCCCTCTTTAGATATGAATGGAATCAAGTCGATTTGATCTTTAGAAAACTGAAATTTGATAACCAGTTGATTACCACTGGAACATGTTCCCGGAAAGTTCCCTTTCATTTAGGAATTTTGTCTCTTTGTTTTTTTATGTCTTTTTTGCCATTTATTTGACTCTTTTTGCCTTTTTTCGAGAAAAAGTAATTTAAGTGAAAATAATCACTTAATACTTACGAAAGTGGGATTTGGGGTAAAGTGGGTGCTCTACGTTAGAAAAAGAGCACCCCATGGCAAATTTGGATCCTTAGCCACACTTTTATGGCATTTTACATTTTTTTAATTAAAGCATTAAAAAATCACCTTTTTTACGAGAAAAATTATGTTTTGTGAAACTTAAAAATAAACCAAGGGGGGCCTAGCACATGTTCATATGACTCTAAAATAATCTCTAGCATGGTAATATACATTGACACAAGAACTTTAATAAAATCATAAGTCCTAAACACCAAGACAGCCATTCCAATGTTGGAGGAGCGGGTGAAAAACTCGAAAATTATACAATGTTTGTTCACTAGTGCATAATTAACAAGGGAAAAAACACCTTGGAATAACCGGCTTGATGTCTAAGTCCTACGAAAGCCAAGTCTTTTACAAAAATTCATCATGCTAGCACATTTTATACAATATCCCCGCAGGGTATGAACATGTGGGAAAAGAAAAAAGAAGGGCCACTAAAGGCCCGATTGAGTTCAGAATGTTGATGATGAACAATTAACAGGTTCAAGTTTTGCCCGCTCACTTGGAAGTCCAAATAAGTGCAACTTCATTGGAAACACCACCCTAAATCAAACCAAATAAAACCATTAAACATGCTAGAAACATGTGAAAAGGAGTCCACAAGCAAAGTGTTCTGCAAGAGGATGTCGCTAACCCCTCCAAGATGTAATATCAAATCATATCAACACATACAAATCTAGTCATGTGGTGAACATAACAAAAGGGGACCATATGGAGCACCCCCCTAGTAGTGACAAACCAATAATACAACACCACCATCCATCATCACTAAGATGCTCCGAGAACAATATTATGCCAAGATAAATCATATCAAGTAGTAAGCATCCATGAAACATATACCAAGAAGATGATCCATCAAGCAAAGGCATGCAATATGAAGAGGATACCACAGTTATTACCACTAGATGATCCATCAAGCAAGACCATCCCAAGGAGAAAATGAGTTTCCTCCACCAAAACACTAGCTCAATCATATGATAATATAATCTCTAAGGATATGGGTGTAAGCAAAGAAAGAAACTCCATGAAGGTGTGTATCCTCAATGCATCAACAACTCCATAGGTACCATGCAAACAACCTCCATTGTGATAAAAATCACAAGTGTGACCCTCATATAGCATGATGGGTAACAAGTCGTAACTAAAAATGCATAAAGAACATATATAGCTAAAAAATCAAATCTAGAAATTACATAACTTTTGAACAACTAGAAACTTCATTAATATGCTCAAGCTTAAGCACATGTATATACCATAGCCTTCTCTCAAAGCTAGTACAAATCCTCTCAATTCTCCAAACCGTAGCTAGGGAAAATTAACAAAGCCCTAGCAACAAAGAAGATCCAATATGCAAGAATCACTCCAACACATCCTCCAAGGAAAAGACATCCTCCTCTTCTCTTCTCCTCGAATATCCACCCTAGGATTTTATCACAAAACCCTATCTTCAATCCCCAAAAGATAAACCCTAAGCTTAAACCTCCAAGATACTCCAAGAAGCCCAAGAAACCCTAATAACTCTAGAGAGAGAGTTCAATTACATGTGAAAATCAAAGAGAGAGCGAGAGAGAGAAAGCCAATGTCATCACAAACAACTCCTCCACAAGAGAAAACCCTAGTCATAAAAGAAAACTCCACATAAAGATGTCCACTCTACAATTCATGACTCCACCTAGGGTTCAAAAGGAAACCCTAGCAAATTCCTCCAAGAAACTAAGTACAAAGAAAGGAGTGTGATAACGATCACTAAGATGATGAATAGAAAGACTCTCTCCTTCCTCTATGTATATGAGAGGTAAGGGAGTCCAACCATACAATGTGGGCCTTAGCCCTTACAAGCAACCTACAATGAGCACTTGTAGGCCAACAAAAGTGAGACACTACACTTTAAAGTACATGTGTCATGCTTCAAGGTGATGCCATGCACAATAATGGCCCCAAGGTGATGTAGCTACACAAGGTATGTCCATATCCATCCGTCATAAGCATCCATAGACTACATTGATCCCCTTAAGCAATGTAGTCCACTAGATCAGTTGCCCCTACAAAAAAACTATCAAAGCCTCAAGCCTCCACAAGTCATTTCCAATCCTTCAAATAGGAATCCAAACTACCACATGCCAACTAGGACCTAATGCCCTGCTCCATGATGCATAATGCTTCTTATCTAATGTAGGGTGTTCTCCTAGCAAGTGGTTCCTCCATGCGATCCCAGTGAAGGGCATCCACCAAATTGCCAAAAGATCTCCTACACCTAAGGGAAGAACACCAAGCCAGCAATCAACTAAGGTCGAGCATTCACTAAGAAAGCTATCTCAACTATGCAATTCCATCATGGACCATCTCCCATGTGCCAATCCATCTCGAACCATTAAGGGGTTGAAAATACACCATGTACCACAAATCTCATGGAGCACCCCAAACATGGTGTAAACACTGAAAACTAATACATGTCCATGGGCTTCATTGCTAATCACCAATAGGTTTATTGTCAAAGAAAAATATGAAAGACACTATTATAAGTACCATTCGACATCCACAATGGAGCAAATCCTTAAACCAATATCTTATGCTCGTTTTTGCATTTATGTACTTCACACAAACCCTTTTCATAATTCATATACTAAGCGGTGCTGAAATCCAAGTACCAACATTTTGGAGGGGCAATGTCATTACTATAAATAACTTGGATGAATTGTTGCATGATGGTCCAATCCACTTTAGACATTCTCTCTTGCAAAGCCCTTCGCCTCCAGAGTGAAAATATCTAACCTTCCTTTTCCTCCTTTCTATTTCTTAATTACTCTTAGGAACTTGGCTAACAATGCAATTGCCACAAAACACTTTCTTCTTTCTCCTTTCCTCTACCTTTATTTCCTAAGTAATATAAAACTGGTAGGAACCTATAACGGCCATCCTACATCCTGTGTTCTAACTTCTCCCTGCAGCAATACAGAGCATATCATTTTCCATCTCGGTCAGGATTATGTTTCCAACAACCAATCTTTCATAAGGTTCACATAATCCTCCAAGAAGAGTCATCGCAACATCTCATTTTGTTATCCTAAATCGACATGTAGCCAATTACTCCTTGAGGGGATTGTTAAACTAGTAGCAACAAGGAAGGTCTTCCTGCATGCATGTGTTCTTCCATGCAGAATACTTAAATTAGGAAACCAGTTGTATTTAATTTATTTTTCCTAAGTTTACTTTGGAAAATAAATTAAAGTGATCTAAATTAACTTTAGTGAAACACTAGTTAAAGTGAAAGTGAAATTAGGGTTTTTTTCTTTACCACTAGTTAATGTGAAAGTGAAATTAGGGTTTTTGCTTTACCTAAAGTTATAAAAGAGAGATCAATTGGTGGAGAGGACACACACACTTGTATTCCGACAAAGACAGGATACAAACAAGGAGAGAAAGTCAGACAAAGGATTTAGCTGAGAAGACAGAGGAGCGAGCAGCAGGATCACCGAGCTTCATACAACTGGGCCGTACACTCACACAGGAGGATGTTGAAGTTTAGCTGGGATTTTCCCAATGATTCTATCGGGTACTGCATTCGCCAGGTTTGGGTGAATTTGCAGTTATTGTAAAAGTTCCATATTTTCTAATAATAAAATCTATATCTGACTGTTGCATCGATTTTCCCATCTTGGGTTTTTCCAGGGGTTTCCATACCCAAAATAATAGTGTCACTATTCTGTGTGATGCTGTGATTAATTTCTCAGTTTTATATTCCGCTACATACTGTAAAAAATATTCATGTGTGGTTATCAGTAGAGATTTGCATGCACTGTTTAGCCCTAGTTTGAATATTAAAGGAAAATTTATATGGTATCAAAGCTCTGGTGAGCTAAAGTTGAGAGATTTGCAGCACAAGTGATAGATCAGGGATAGATCTATAGAAAGACACAAACCTAGACTTCCAGATCTAGGGTTTGACAGGTACACTTCACTATGGTCGTGCAGTTGAGAGTTGAGGATAGACTCCAGGGTGCGCAAAACTTTCCTACATGGAAAGAAAGGATCACAAGGATCTTGGACGTTAGTGATGCAAAGGAGCACATTGACTCCACGAAGGTTGCACCCACAGATCCGGCAGATTTAGCAGCTTGGAAGAAGATTGATTCCAAAGCCATGCTGATTATCATGGATGGAGTGAAGGACCATTTAGCCCCTCGCCTTTCTGGTAAAGACTGCAGCAGAGATGTGGACGGCTTTGGAGAGTCTGAACCAAAGCAAGAACGAGAACCGGAAGATGGTGTTGCAAGAAAAGATGCGCAGCACCAAGATGGCCAACGGAGAAGGAGTGGTGCCTTATCTCACGAGGCTCACATAGATCAGGGACGAGCTTGGAGTTGTTGTAATGTCCTCTTTTGCCTAGGCATTGAGGACCAACCCGCTAACCTATGTGATTCCTGTGGGTTCGAGCAGGTACTGATAGTCAAGGAATCGGCTGAAGACTGATGCCATCTACAGAAGATCTAGGGCATCAATTTTATATCACCATTGAGTTGAAGAGGGCCACCAGAGCCAAAGGCCACCTGCATACATGACTTTTGAGCATTATTTAATGATGCATGCACCAGATTAAGTCTCCATGCGCATGCATGCAAGTCAACTGCAAATTAGAAGTTAAACTGACCTAATTAGGTCAAAAGTAAGGGTTTTCGCAGTTGATAGTTATAAAAGAAAGATAAAGTGAATGGAGAAGATACATATGTGATAATTGATTTGTGGAGTCGAATTGGAGAGCTCAGCGAGCTAAGTTGGGGTTGAGCGCATGCTCAGCTAACTGGTGTATTTCGGCAACGAAATCTATCTGCCCTAGTTCATCATCAGGTTGGATCATACAGGTTCAGCACTAGTTCATCATCAGGTTACATTCCGCAGTTATTCCAGGAGGTTGATTATTCATCCAGCTAGAGGGTTTCACCGTCACACCGTGTCACCGTGATCAGAGACAAAGCACCGTGATCAGAGACAAAGCAAGCACATCATCTGGGCTCCCAGCAGCAGCTTATTTATTTGATCTATATACTAGTATGTACATGCATTGATTTCTCCTATTTTATAGCAGCTCCATATTTTCCTAGGGCACATATTTGCATGCAACTACATGCATGCAAAGTTCAGGGTTTGCTTTCCTATTATATCAGTTTGGGATATTACAATGGTATTAGAGCTGGTTTTCCTACCAGCCTGAGTGGGAATATATTGAGGGTTTCCATTTCATGTCTACATTTAAGTTGACGGTTGGAGTCATTGAGGGACATCCAAGCATCGTGGCATTCGTTTTCTTCAATTCATACTCCCTAACCACAATTTGATATACTGGAAAGTCATATGTCGCAGATACAAATAACAATGTCATCAGATTCATGGACTTGAAAGCAAAAGAAGGTCTTGTGGTTTGTACATTGGAGCTGAAAGGAGTCCAGGCTCCTGCAATCCCCAAAACTCCAAAAAGGCTTTGCAGGCGTCCTTTAATTGACACTCAAATTATTACAATAAACCTACTTATGCTATGAGTGGTGATTTACACCTAGAGATATCGCTTCCTTCTGAATATCATTTTACGAAGGTCTACTATTGCAAAGAGGACGAGGTGTGCTTGTACCAGAACCTTGCTTTTGAGGTTCCCTTAAGTCCCGACTCGCCGTCCCCCCTCAACAAAAGATATATCACTATCCTATACTTTGCAACCGAAAGGTACAGTATAGGGCTATCAAAAGGTCATCAGCGGATTTTTATGATTGAAAATGAGATACTTTGCAACCAACAGTAGACTACAAGCCTATCAAAAATAAGGTCATCGACGGATTCTTATGGGATGAAAGTGAGATGAAATGGAGATTTTCGTGCCCAAAAATAACTAATCGAGGGTGCATTCTTTGTGTCGTACATAGATTCCAAAATCCTGTTTATTGTTTTGAATGTTATTCTCATTGAATCTGTTTACTACCTTTAATTTTCATTAGTATTTTCTGTACGTAGGGGGATTCTTCTATAAAATTTAAGTCTAATAGAACCACTTCCCATCATCAAGTTGCGCCACGAGGCTCCTGCTGCATCATAAAATCTTATAAATTTTGGATTAAATTACAGTGCAGGTTCCCATGAACAGATCTTTCAGGTGTTGAGGGTTTGCTGACGTTGACTCCTAAAAGCTGTTGTGGATTACTCCTATTTTACCTGCTGACAGGTAGCCCGTTGGGGTTCTATAGTTGGGACTTTACTAACATCATTGGTGGTACTGGGTAATGCACTTAATAAACATTTATTTTCTAAAAGAATCGAATTGAGGCAATCTAATCAAGTTGCGATTTGTATGACATCTTCCAACTCCGCCAACTGCTGCACGCAAACCATGTTATTGTAAGCACGATCATAGCTCTCAAGTACCGGTAGCACACGAAAACTGTATGCTGTATTTTTCCGCCTGTAGCTGCAAAGAAGAATTCGTTCAAAAGTCTGCATAAGAGGACAAGTTCACTAGGCGTGGAGGTACTGTGATTACATTTGATTTACATTTTTTCTGAAATATTATATGTCATCAATCTTGCCAACTGTGGGCATGCAAAAAAAATTATAAATGAATCCAGGAGACCCATACAACATTACTCACAGGAGACATAGAGACAGAGAAGAGGAGTTAGAGGACATAGATTTGGGGAACAGGGAGTATCAATTTGAAAAAGGCAAAGAAACAATGGCCGATGATGATAAAATAGCTTTCAATAGTCTCATATCAGCCATAAAAGAACTCACCACTGGGAAAAAAGAAATGATGAGCACCTTCAGGCAAATGACTAAGAAGAATGGGCCCACCCCACACAGTCCCTTATTTCCCAACAATGATAGGGTGTCCACCAGCAGTAGTAGGGAGTACTTATATACCAACATGCATAGCCATCCCCATATACACAAGCCCTTCCAACCTACCATGCCTCAATTCTTAGATAGTCCAGCTGTAGTGCCTCTTGCACAAGCAGAACCAGAAGAACCCATGAGTGCCTATCTAAGAGAATATAGAGCTTTAGGAGAGGACTTCCATTCAGCTATGACCTTCACTGACTTCTGCCACTTTAAAAGTAAGAATAAACCCAGGTCCCAAAGCTTACAATAGGCCATTTACCCAGAACTATGAGTTACAGTGCACCGTAGGGAAACTGACTATCCCTACATTTGAGGGCACTCGGGGTGGCCCAGCTAAGAATTGGGTACAAAAGTTGGATACATACTTCCAGCTCAACCCCATGATTGTGACAGATGCCATTAAATTGGCTACTTTGCATTTGGACGGAGAAGCACATGAGTGGTGGTATCACGGGTTAGTGACACTGGGTCACAACACCATCACATCATACCCAGATTTTACACAGAGGCTCATTGAGCGGTTTGATCGGAAGGATCCTGAGGTACACTTTAGAGAGCTGGCACAGCTCAAGCAGACAAGTAGTGCAGATGCATTTATTTCAGAGTTTCAGAGGATAGCAGTCATGGCAACAAATATATCAGAGAGCAGGTTGATTATGTTGTTCACTGAGGCTCTCACTGAACCCTTACGGGGATGGGTCAACTCTTATAGGCCCACCACCCTAGCAAATGCCATTAGACGGACTAGAGATTTACAGGATGTAGTACCCAAGGTTAGGCTTCCTCCCAAAACCAATTCCCCTATTGAAGATGAAGAGAGGAAACCCGTCCAAAAAGAATGGCCCAAGAAAGAATGGATGGACAATAATACCCGACAGGACCTTAGAAGAAAAAAGTTATGTTTCACTTGCCAGGAACCCTGGGTACCAGGTCACAGATGTTCAGGGAAGGGAAAGGCTTACTACATAGAGGCCTATTCTGACAATGGGGAGGATGATGATTATCCGGTCAGGAGCAGAGAGAGACACCAGAGACAGTTAGGGAGTTGTCGCCCTCAGGAGGTACCATTGCTACCATGACAGGGGTTCCTAGATTCCACACTCTCCGAATCAGAGGTACCATACAGGGCCAAAGAGTGGGAGTGTTGATAGATGGTGGGGCATCCCACAACTTTATTGCTGCTGCACGGGTTAAAAAAAGAGACATTCAGACTGAGAGTTTTGATGGGTTTTCAGTAGTTGCACCAAGTCACACCATGGAGTGTAGTCAGAGGATTCCTCAATTAACAGTAACACTTGGGAATTATACAGTGAAGGGGACATTCTACGTTGTGGATGTCCCTAACATGAACGTGGTATTAGGATTTCAGTGGATGTATTCCCTAGGGAAGTATTCCACAAACTACCAGACCATGGAGATGGAGTTCACAGGAGCCGAGGGACAGAAGGTAGTATTGAGAGGGATGAATACCTATCCTCCCACGCCAGTGACATCACACAGGATGGAGGCAGTACTCCGACAGGGAGATATTGAGGGAGCAGCAAAGTGTTTTGTTACCTTCAAGAAACCACCAGATAAGGCCACACAGCATCCAGCAGTATTCGAAGACAGTCCAGCAGGTCGACCTCCAGATAGGGGATTTGAGAGCTGCCCCCCCTGACGGTGAGGGGCAATTGATTCTGATTCTGAAGCGCATCCTAGAGGTGCGAGAGCGAAAACTGAGGAACAAAATCATCAGAGACTACTTGGTTCAATGGAAAGATCTGCCTATAGAGGAGGCCACTTGGGAGACAGAACACATATTACAACACCCAACTTTACAGTTGCTTGAGGACAAGCAAATTCGAGTGGGGAGGACTGTAATGTCCTCTTTTGCCTAGGCATTGAGGACCAACCCGCTAACCTATGTGATTCCTATGGGTTCGAGCAGGTACTAACAGTCAGGGAATCGGCTGAAGGCTAATGCCATCTACAGAAGATCTAGGGCATCAATATTATATCACCAATGGGTCGAAGAGGGCCACCAGAGCCAAAGGCCACCTGCATGCATGACATTTGAGCATTATTTAATGATGCATGCACCTGATTAAGTCTCCATGCGCATGCATGCAAGTCAACTGCAAATTAGAAGTTAAACTGACCTAATTAGGTCAAAAGTAAGGGTTTTCACAGTTGAAAGTTATAAAATAAAGATAAAGTGAATGGAGAAGATACATATGTGATAATTGATTTGTGGAGTCGAATTGGAGAGCTCGGCGAGCTAAGTTGGGGTTGAGCGCATGTTCAGCTAACCGGTGTATTTCGGCAACGAAATCTATCTACCCCAGTTCATCATCAGGATGGATCATACAGGTTCAGCACTAGTTCATCATCAGGTTACATTCAGCAGTTATTCCAGGAGGTTGATTATTCATCCAGCTAGAGGGTTTCACCATCACACTGTATCACCGTGATCAGAGACAAAGCAAGCACATCATCCAGGCTCCCAGCAGCAGCTTATTTATTTGATCTATATACTGGTATGTACATGCATTGATTTCTCCTATTTTATAGCAGCTCCATATTTTCCTAGGGCACATATTTGCATGCAACTACATGCATGCAAAGTTCGGGGTTTGCTTTCTTATTATATCAGTTTGGGATATTACAGCTATAAGACAGTGGATGAGGAGATAGTTTAAATAGCCCTCAATGGCTTCTCTAAGCCATGGGACACCTTTGTCAAAGGTGTTGTGGCTAGGGAGAAGATCCCTGATTGGAAGAGACTATGGGATGACTTTGTGCAGGAGGAGACCCACATGGGTCAAGGTTCAAGCTCATCCAGCAGTGCCCCACAGATTGTGGATGAGGAGGCTCTAGCCCTTAAAGGGAAGAGCAAGGGGAAGGCAAAAAGGAAAAAGGATGGTAAGAAGAACCTTGACGTGTCAAAGGTCAAGTGTTTTATCTGCCACAAGAAGGGACACTTTTCCTCCCAATGCCCAGACAGGAAGAAGAAGAGTAACACTCAAATGGTTGGATCTGCAAAGGTGGATGAGTTCAGCAGGAACTTTGATGAGGAGTTCTGCTTCATAGCTTGCATGGCAAGCACCATAGGGAGAAGCATATGGTACATTGACAGTGAAGCATCTAGTCATATGACTGGACATAAGAGATTTTTCAGAGATTTGCAGGAGGGTGGAACAGGGATCCACGTTGAGCTAGGTGATGATGCGTGGTATCAGGCATAGGGAGTTGGCAATGTTTTGTTTGAGAGGGAGTCTGAAAAACCCATCAGTTTTGCTGATGTGTTGTATGTTCCAGGACTGACCAAGAACCTTATATCAGTCTCCACTCTGGAGGACAAGGGATATCAGGTGAAGTTTTGTGACCATAGAGTATATATCAGGCCCAAGGGGTCAGATAGGAGCTTGGATCGGGTGATTAGCAGGAGGAGCGGAAAGTGTACAAACTATACTTTGAGACTGCAAAGGCTCTAGTTAGCAGCAGCAGTCAGGGTGAGTTGTGGCATAGGAGGATGGCACACTTACACCATGGAGCACTGAAGCATCTGAGACAGGCAATCATTAGAGTTCCTCAGGTACAGGAGGAAAAGCATAACCACTACAAGGGTTGTGCTTTGAGGAAGAACATCAAGAAGCCTTTCCCACAGAGTGAGCGCAAGTCTAAGGAGCCCTTGGGCTTGGTGCATTCTGATGTATTCGGACCTATGAGTGTCCATTCATTCAGTGGTTACAACTATTACGTGACTTTCATTGATGACTATTCCAAGAAGACCTGGATCTATTTTCTGAAGGCCAAGTCAGAGGTCTTTAAGAGGTTCCGAGAGTTCAAGACTCTCGTGGAGAACCAAACAGGGAAGAAGATTTGGGTGTTGAGGACAGACAACGGGGGTGAGTACACTTCCAATAGTTCATGGAGTATTGTTCGGCTGAGGGGATCAAGAAGGAGCACACCATGCCCCATACCCCACAGCAAAATGGAGTTGCAGACCAGAAGAACAGGACGATGGTTGGAGCAACCAAAGCCATGCTATTTGATCAGGGATTACCACTATTCCTCTGGGCCAAGGCATACAGGACTACAGTATACATTCAGAGCAGGTGTCCCCACACAGCTTTGGGGAGGAAGACACTAGCGGAGGTCTTCACAGGCACTAGGCCAGATGTGAGTCACATTCGCATATTAGCCAATGTCTGCTATTGTCATGTTCATGCTGACAATAGGAAGAAGCTGGATCCTTCTGGAGAGAAGGGGCTACTTGTTGGGTACAGCGAGATTTCGAAGGCATGTAGAGTTTACTTTCCAGCTCGCATGAGGATTATTGTGAGCAGGGATGTCCAGTTCGATGAGGACAGGGCCTTGAGGAGATATTTGGACTTACCAGCAGAGCAGCAGTCAGCATGGGAGTCGGGGGTCAAGTTAGAGGAGCCAGATGTATAGGTACAGGTACAAACACAGAGCACAGGTTCTGGTGGTCAGAGGGAGTCAAGCGGATAGTACCCTTCAGTCATTGACTTGAAATGAGATGAGTTGCAGCAAGAGACGGATATCCAACAGCCGCAGCAGGTTGACACTAGGCCAAGCCCTAAGTGGTTTAGGTCCACAGTGCAGGATTCCAGGCAGGTAGATCCTCCAAAGACATCTTTTAGATGAATTGTACCACTAGAGAGGCTTAGTTACATGGCACTGATGACAAAATTGATTAACTCTGAACCTTCCAACTTTGAGGAGGCTGCACAACATGATGTGTGGCAGGAGGCTATGGTTGAGGAGTATGACTCCATTATGAAAAACCAGGTATGGGAGGTTGTGCAAGGCCACAAGGGAAAAAGGTGGTGGGATCCAAATGGATCTACAAGGTGAAGCATGCAGCAGACGAAAGCGTGGAGAAGTACAAGGTGCGCTTCGTGGCAAAGGCGTTTTCACAGAAGGAGGGCATTGATTATCAGGAGACTTTCTCCCCTATTGCCAGGTATTCTTCCATTCGGACCATTATCTCACTAGCAGCTGAGATGGGTTGGCGAGTCCATCAGATGGACGTCAAGACTGCCTTCCTCAACGGAGTGATAGAGGAGGTATATATTGAGCAGCCAAAGGGGTTTGATGTGGAGAACAGGGAGACGCATGTTTGTAGACTGCATCAAGCTCTTTACAGGCTCAAGCAGGCTCCTCAAGCATGGTACTCAAGGATTGATAGCTGTCTATGGGAGATGGGATTTCAGCAGAGTGAGGTTGACCACAACTATACTTCTTGACAGGTGAGGTGCCTCTCATACTAGTCATGTATGTGGATGATCTCTTTTTGATAGGAGATGAGAGGCTGATTGGAGACTGCAAGTCCAACCTTGCAGTGGAGTTTGAGATGAAGGACCTTGGGTTGATGCATTATTTTCTGGGCTTGGAGGTTTGACAGAGAGATGGATGCTTCTTCATCGGACAGGGGAAGTATGCAGTAGAGATCCTGAAGAGATTTAGGATGGAGGACTACAAGCCTATGGCCATAACTCTAGTTTCCAACTGGAGGAAGATTGATGCATCAGGATCCTACCTTGTATCATCGGCTTATCAGATCGCTTATGTATCTGGTCAACACTCGACCAGACATCAGCTTTGCAGTCAACTCTTTGAGTCAGTTCATGGTGGACCCTCGAGAGTGCATTGGACGGCTGCGAAGCACATACTTCGCTACATCAGATGTACAGTGGAGTATGGATTGGTTTATGAGCACAGGGGGAGTGTACAGTTAGCAGGTTTCACAGATGCTAACTGGGCAGGATGTGTAGAGGACCAGAAGAGTACTTCAGGTTGTTATTTCAGCATTGGATCAGGGGTTGTCTCTTGGTCCAGCAAGAAGCAGAAGTCAGTTGCATTGAGCTCGGTAGAGGCTGAGTACATGGCAGCCAGCATGGCTGCTTGTGAGGGTATGTGGCTAAGGAAGTTACTTGCAGGGTTGTTCGAGTGTGAGATAGAGGCTACAGTAGTTCATTGTGACAATCAGAGTGGCATCAAGCTATCTGAGAATCCAGTGTTCCATGACCGGAGCAAACACATAAACGTCAGATACCACTTCTTAAGAGATTGTGTTCAGAGAGGAACCATTCGCTTGGAGTACATACAGACAGATGAGCAGGTGGCGAACATTTTCATCAAGGCACTTTGCAAACAGAGTTTTGTGAAGTTCAAGGGTAAGTTGGGGTTTCTACCGAATCCCTTCCTCGTTGAGAGGGAGTGTTAAACTAGTAGCAACAAGGAAGGTCTTCCTGCATGCAGAAGACTTAAATTAGGAAACCAGTTGTATTTAATTTACTTTTCCTAAGTTTACTTTGGAAAATAAATTAAAGTGATCTAAATTAACTTTAGTGAAACACTAGTTAAAGTGAAAGTGAAATTAGGGTTTTTGCTTTACCACTAGTTAAAGTGAAAGTGAAATTAGGATTTCTGCTATACTTAAAGTTATAAAAAAGAGATCAATTGGTGGAGAGGACACACACACTTGTATTCCGACAGAGACAGGATACAGACAAGAAGAGAAAGTCAGAGAGAGGATTTAGCTGAGAAGACAGAGGAGCGAGCAACAGGATCACTGAGCTTCGTACAGCTGGGCCGTACACTCACACAAGAGGGTGTTGAGGTTTAGCTGGGATTTGCCCAATGATTATGTCGAGCATTGCATTCACCAGGTTTGGGTGAATTTGTAGTGATTGTAAAAGTTCTATATTTTCTCACAATAAAATCTATATCTTATTGTTGCACCGGTTTTTCCATCTTGGGTTTTTTCGGGGATTTCCATACCCAAAATAATAGTGTCAATATTGTGATGTGATGTTGTGATTAATTTCTCAGTTTTATATTCTGCTGCATAGTGTAAAAGATATTCATGTGTGGTTATCAGTAGAGATTTGCATGCACTATTTACCCCTAGTTTGAAATTAAAGGAAAATTTACAGGGATTAAACTGGATAAAATACGATTCTACACTCTCCAACCCTGACAACATCATCCACATTCCTTCTCAAGTAAAGTCCAATATTAACATCTTGTGACTTGTACATGTTTATGAACTGATCCCATCCTTCCCTGGAATATGTGGCATCACTCACATAAAGAACTATCACTTTTTAAAATTACACTTGCAAAAACCTTGGAAACTCTGTTAGCAACTTGCCGATCTCATCTTGGCCCATGGCTAGCTTGAATTCTCCACCATCCACAACTCCAAGTAGGCCTTCTCCAAAAGCAACATCCTTATCCTGCGTTTCCAAAGATTGAATGAGGCCTGGAGTGAGAGAAAAGTAAGGCCAAATAACATGATGAAGGGAATTATACCCAACGCCCCCTTTTCTGAAATGCAGGACCATAAAGAATAACAGCACTACAACAATGAAGCAAATGCACAGCAACTTACAGCATAAAATAAGCATGCACAGAATCAGACTATAGACAAAGATATGCACAATGACCAGGGAGAACAACAAGACGTTTATTACAAATTTACAACTAATGCTCCCTGCAGGTACAAAGAATAAACTGACCAAGATGGGTTTCTCACCTCACCTACTCTCACATCTATCCCAGTGAATCAAACCTCATTAAATACACATGATATGCCAAACAGTTTCATTACAAGAGACTCGTGCCGCTTCACATTCCCACATCAGCAGTTACGAAACAGATTTTAATCAATGTCTTTAACACCCCTTAAGTGATTAGTTGTGATTTTGCCCCAAAGGGAGATAATAACGAGAAAATATAACTCTGGATTTTCTACCAACCTCTTGGGAATCAGCTTAAATTATTATGGCCATCTTTCCAACTTCAATTCTAAGAAGGATTTAGCCCATGGGGTATAGAATAGATGGTGAATGGGTGTATTGTTAAGATACTCCTTGCGTAAGGTTACTGGTTCGAAACTCCGTAGATACTAGCTTACAATAAAAATAAAAAACTCTAAGAAATATTTAAAACATGAGCAAACTATTATGACCATCTTTCCAACTTCGACTCTAAAAAGGATTTAAAACACGAGTAAACTATTACGACCATCTTTCCCACTTCAATTCTAAGAAGGATTTAAAACATGAATAAATTAATTAGTGGACAAACTCAACCTCTTTTCTGTTGAAATTCTTCCCAAATCTCCATGTGATTGAAATTCTTCACAAATCTGATTCCACGTGATTGATTAATTGATGGGAACTTTAATTATAGAAACTTTGCCAGTAAGGGCCTGACCTATTTTTTCAAAATTTGGAAAAAAAATGAGTAGATCAATGGAAACTTTGCCTTATCATAAAAAATAAAAATAAAAATAAACTCACTAGAAAGGTCGACTTTGTCAACTTATTAAGTCACTCCTTTATACCGATGTCTTCAACACTACTCCTGCAGACCTTCGAATTTTCTGTCTTCTAGACAGCAAATTCTCTGTCTTTAAGAAAATCAAAACATGGGCTCTGACACCAC
This sequence comes from Pseudotsuga menziesii, assembly GCA_001517045.1. Lineage (NCBI taxonomy): Eukaryota > Viridiplantae > Streptophyta > Pinopsida > Pinales > Pinaceae > Pseudotsuga > Pseudotsuga menziesii. The sequence goes on along the minus strand of LPNX010967206.1, from coordinate 196,599 downwards.
ATTGAAATGAAACATGGCAATCACATATGCAACAGAAATAAAATAGCAATCTCCTAAGACAACACACACAGAACAGAATAATTACGAGAAAGGTAATCTTCCACGAATTTTTAAACTTTCCATGGGTTAGAAAAAACAAACACTCTTGCCACTCACTCATCACATCACTTTGTCTTTAAGAGACCAAGTCTGAAGACCACTTAATCTTCAGACGCCCTCTTTACTGTGAAAAATAGCAAGGAAGAAAATGCCCAATGCAGCAAAACATTTGCAATATTTTTCCCCGTCTCAACAGTTATTCAGGAAGGGGTCCTGAAGATTGATTTAAATATAAAAAGAAAGAAAAAAAGATTGACAGCTTTAGAAGATTCATTCTAGGAAAATTAATCTACCTCGGATGCTTGTATGGACATAGAATGTAAATTAATCCCCACTAATTTTTTTTCTATTAAAATACAATGTTGTCAAGGTAATAATAGAGAGGCCCTGACCTTTACCAATGCCTGGACTCTGTGAGTACGTCCACCATGTTTGCTGCCATCATTGTTTCGGCTTTCTCCATCATCTATGCAGAAGACAATAGTGCAATGGCTCTCCCAGGTGGCGTAATTGGTCGCAACGATCACTGCTAAGCTCACGCCTTTGCTAGGGTCCATAATGCGGAAGAACCATCCTTCAAAGGAGGGATATGGCCGAATGCATTCGGGTAACAGCCGGCTGGAGCTGGGGGGATGAGGATCCCATGGATGCACCCACTTCATTTGGCTTTCTGGATATTGAGCACTTATTTGTTATACGAAAGGATTTTTTCAGGGTTTTTTTTCTCTATTTGTTGGTAAAATGCAATTTTATCGGAATTTCTGTCTGCATGTATTGAAATAAGTTATCAGTTTGTTCGGTTCCAGCAGATTGAAAAATATGTCAGGCCAATTAAAACTACAGACAAGCTCAAATACACTCTGAAGTTTGCATGGTGCATGGGAAAGAAGTTTCATAAGCTGCCAAAGCATTTGAATCTGCGTCTTCCACGTTGGCAGTTAAAAAGTGGAAACCCATGTCAGTTTTGGATTCGCCGATGTCAAGGAATGTGGTCCTGGAGCTTTGACATGCAATTAGAAAAATGTTAATGTGTGGGGACTGGGGAGTCGGGAGTCGGGACATGTCCTTGTAGCTCTAAGACTTGCCCATGAAGACCCATACAGTCGTGTGCACGAGCCAACCATCTCTTCCCAACTTGTTCATAAAAGAAAAACGCTGAACGGGTTGCTAAATGGGATTAACGCGTACTTGTTTACCAACCCAATTAAATAAGTCGTGTGCACGAGCCAACCATCTCTTCCCAACTTGTTCATAAAAGAAAAACGCTGAACGGTTTGATAGATGGGATTAACGCGTACTTGTTTACCAACCCAATTAAATATTGAAAATGCATTGGACTGGCTGATCCACAAGATAAGGGCAGTTAAATAGTCAATTTTTTGTACATGAAGATGGATCCATTGAGTGCATTTTATATGTAATAATCTATTTTTATTGATTTGATTGTTAAAGTTTATTGGAAGTGTATATATTTTATTTTTCTTATTTTTTTAGATTTGAAAATGTTATATTTTTCGATTGATTTGATTGTTAAAGTTTATTGCAAGTGTATATATTTTATTCATCTTACTTTTCTAGATTTGAATATGTGATCTCCTAAAAGGATATATAGATTTTGAACTTCTAGATGTTTTAAAATTATACTTCCTAATAAGAACATGATGTCTTCATGATACATTGATGTCAATAGCTTTGCTACACATTGTTATTATATTCTTATCTGTTTAATAGGAAGATAATTTATATTTATTCTCATTTGAAAAGCATAATATATTTTGGATTAATAATTATTATAGTGTTCATTATTGATATATCTTTTCGAAAAACTTGGTAGGTTGATGATATGCATGTGTACATTTGGGAAGAGACTTAACTTTTTGAAATGGATATCTTCAATATGCACTTTTTTGGGAGTTCATGGGTTCACTCTTCCACCCACCATCTTGAGAGTGCAGGGGTGCACTCCCAAGAGCCTGCCATCTCACCCTCTTCGAAGTTTGAGGGTGTACTACCAAGAGGGTGAGTGGTTAGGGTACCTTATCCATTTAAAACAAATTAAGCCAGCCTCCCAAATGTGTAGGCATGCACATTCTCACTCCCACACCCCACTTGTAGAGATGCACAACCTCATCCTTTATGCATAGACATGCATAGCATTGCCCTCTTGGGAATGAGAATGGAGCATGGAGATGAGTTTGTTCATCTCTAGGTGTGGCAATGTGCATTTCTATGAACTCATGAGATTAGGTGTGACTTTGTGCATGTCTTCAAATTATGATGATGTTTATACATGCACAACCTCATCCCTACACTCCTCCCTTGTTCGCGGGAGGTGGGCAATGGGGGTGAGGTTGTGCATGTCTATGCATTCAAGGGAGTGACTTAGCTTTTTTGAATGGATAGATATTTTCGCCACTCACCCTCTTAGGAGTCCCTCATCAAGTAGGGTGTCAAGGTAGTGAGGACCCTCTAGCGAGGAAGGGTGGGGTGTGGAGGTGAGGTAGTTGTGCATGTGTACACATATACATTCAAGAGACACATCCTCACTCCCATGAGCATGGGGCATGGGGATGAGGCTAAACATGCATATGCACTCAAGTTGGTGACTCTTCAATTTTAAATAATCACAAACAAATGGAATATGTACCCATGAACCCATGTTGCGTTGATAGAGAGTATAATATTTTTTGGATGGTGGGGGGAAGAGGGTGTGAATGTATGTGCATTCGACATAGTGAATTAGTTTTTAAAATGGCACGATATCACATTTCTCAATAACAAATATAATATGTCCCTGGAACCTATGTTGCATTGTATGCACATGGACACCCTTACTCCTTAGCACCCACCCTCCTAAGGAGTAAAGGTACATATGTGTGCATCACTACCAACCCTCCCACAAGGTAAGCATGTGCATGTGTGTGCAAGAGTGAGGGTACGCATGTGTGGTAAAGTGAGGGTATGTGTGTGTGCACACATTACCATGTACCCTCCTAGTGGATGAGGGGAGGGGGGTCATAATTGTGTACATGCAAGAGTGAGGGGGGTATGCATGTGCATGTGTATGCATTCCCACCCACCTTCCCAAGGGGCGAGGGTGTTCATGTGCATACATGCAATCCACACCCATGCACACCATCAGTGCCCCTTGGAGGATGACTTTATGCACATGTATGCATTCAAGGGTAAGAGGTGAGATTGTGCATGTGTGACCATTAGGGAGTGAGGGTGTCCATGAATGTGCTTGCAATGCATAGCCATGAAATCCTCACTCCCCATGCATGGAGGGTGGGTGGACACACATCCACACCCTCACTCCTAGGTGCTACAAGTGTGCATATATTACCTACCCTCCTATGAGGTGAGGGTGCGCATGTGGTGTGCACTATGCCTCACTTCTATCGGTACCATTGCTCTTTTTTATTTGTTAAGTTCCCTATAATAATTAATATTTAATGGCATTGCACCAAGAGTAGCGAGCTGCTCTACATCCCAGTACGAGGGAGATGGTGTCACATAATGTAACAAAATGCAACATAACGCAGTGCAAGATAAGTTACAAAAATAAAAATAAATTAATAAATAATAAAAAGTACATGTCGGCTAAAAAAATAAATTTAACAAAATACTAACAACATGTCGGTTGGATGTCTAGAGTCCACTTATAAAAAATGTTCACATCATGTCATCACATTAAATAAAACAAATTGAAACTAGCATAGATCCATCTTAAACTCAAATCTATCAAGGACAATTTACATCTTAAGAAATCGAATCCATCTCGATAACACCAATACATATACCTAACCTTATTAGGAACGTAAAAATGTATCAAATACAATTAATAAGTACTTGGGACATCAAATATGTCAAAAGTACTCCAAAATTGTCTCAAACATTTGGGTATATATAAAAGTATCATGTGCACTCTAAAGATGCACACAAATATGCACCCTTTTAAAGATAAAAATCTAAAAAAAACTTAAAACATAACTATTCTTACTAGTTTCCCAACCCGTTAATCAATCAATAATATATAAACCTTAAACATACCAAATAAAAAAAACACAATAACCATTTATATGTTTAGTCCTGGCCTATGACAAAGAATATATGTTCCAACGTAACATCACAAACCTAAAGTTTAATAAAGTTATCAAAATAATCATATTTTTGAAAATATCTTATCATGTTTTATCTAAAACTTTATTGAAGAATAGCTTCATATTTGACAATTTTTATCACTGACCTTTCTAACAAAAAATAAAATAAAAATAATAATATGTCTATAAATTAGACTATACAAAAATATTTCACTAACATTTTGTGCATTTGACAAAGTCCATTTCCCAAGCCTCTCCAAGTTCGTTTTTAGAAGCCTCTCCTCTCTGGTGTTGCAATGTAAATGATCACAGGCATATTGAGCATATTGATAAGTATCTAGAGATATGGGGAATGTGCAAGCGGGCTTCGAACCCTTGATAGCTTTCGACAAGGCCTCACAATGGCATCCACTGAGATACAAGACACTTTGATATTCAAGGTGATGGCCTACCACAGTCATCAGTAGGCCTATGCATTGTGTCCAATTCACTTCCTGAAATATAATCAACAATCCTTCTATTGTTTCCAAATTTGTTGATCTCAAGAGGTCAATAAAAGGTCTTTTGGAGTTGGTTGGTTTGGATTCAAAGGTCATAGTTGGGAAGGGATACAGGTGGGAAAATGAAATCCAGTTATTCTCTATTAGGATCGAGGGTAGTGGGCTAAAAAAGAGTAAATTATGTCACCATATCCAGTCTTGTGTTCCCAACAAGCAATTGGAACTAAAAATTATTGCATAAAAAGGGTTTAATACACTCTACACAAAATTGCTAGGCAAAGGAGAGGTCTTCTTCACCTGTGGAGTAGGCTTAGAAGAGTTGTGTGCAAGAGCATGTGAAAGCATGACGAAGGTAAACCTTATTTGTGCTACGGGGAATATACTGGAAAACAAAATGGCAGAGCATCAAATAGGTGTCTTGGATGAGCAACAAGGTGGTTTATAATTTTTCTACTTATGGATAAAGAAACATAACTTCCCTCGTCCTTTTTTTACCATTGATTTGGGGCCTTAAAATTTTGAGGTATTCGGGTGGTTGGGATATGACTTGGTGTTTTATTGGAGAATAACAGCTTCTTATTTGTAAAATTCATTTATTATTGAAAAGAGAAACCAATATGCGGTGCAGATTGTTGGTTGTGGAGCCTAGTCTTCTTGATTCACATATGTTATTGTTTAGTCATGTTTGTACCCCATTTTTAATGCACACTCGTCCCAACAAGGGGGTACGAGGGGGGCCGTCCCCCCCAGCTAAGGGGTCTAAGGGCCAATGGGCCCCTGGCCGGGTTCAGGGATAGCGCCCTCGAAATAATTTTTTTTGGATGTTTGTTGGCCAATTGTTTACGGGCCCATGGTATTGGGTAACCTGTGGTATTTTCCCATGGTAATTCCCCTATAAAAGGAAAGCATTGTAATACGGTTGTGTTGTAGCATTGTAAAACAATCTGTGTGATTGTGTGAGAGAGTGAAGAAGAAGTGCAACAGGTATGTTGCAGGTTGTATCCCTTTGTTTTGTTGGACGGTATAATAATAAAGGATTGGAAATTTTTGTGTGGACGTAGCCCATCTTGGGTGAACCACGTTATATTGGTGTCTCTCTTGAAATGTGTTTATGTTTTTAATATTTCCATCTTGTTTATTGTTATTGCTCTGTGATCCTGTTTTTCTAACAAAAAATGTTTACTTATTTTCCAAATCAAATGGATTTCATGCAAAGTGAGTTACAAGCAAACATAGTTAAATCATACCAAGAATTGACACACCATAACTTCTAAATTTTTCTACTTCATTTGGTTTGATATTTTTATTTATGTATATTTAGTTTATGTGGTTTTCATCTATCAAGTAGGACACAACTGCAACTTTGAATCGCTACATTCTCTTTGTCAAAGATAATATTTTTTCCTATTACGAAGTATATCTACATATTGATTAAGTTTTATATTTCACCTCAGCTTTGTGCTATGCACACCTATCGTGTAATTCATCCATCCATATACTATTAGTTTATTACACTGCATTGTTGTAGGCGTACCTTAGCCTTCTATTTTTTAAATTTATAGTATGCATGAATTTACTAAGGCCACCATTAACATGCATATTGACAATTAATAAGTAATCATCTTTATATTGTTATCATTTCAACAAAGTTGATAAGTTACTTAAATCTGCACAGAGTGATTGTCTTTTTTATAAAAAAAAATGGTCGTCATATATACCAGGTTCTACATGAATCTGTTAGGAAAACCACAAGCAAGGAGAGGTTTCAATTTCCCTATCTTACAGATGCAAACATGGCATGGAAGCAAAAACAAGGTAAATTATCAGTATGTATAAAAAATTTATTGGTATATCTCCATTGTTAGGATTATTATTAATCTTCCCTTTGACTACATAGTCTATTTGTCTATTTTACTTGCTTAGGAGGTCATTTTCACTTTACTAGAGTATGGGGGACATACCCAGGAGTCGTCTACACTTTTGAGTTTTTGTGCCACTATGAGTTTTGGTACCATTGGTGCCAATCCCTACATTTTAGGAACCCTCTCTGAGTGCCACCAACAATCATCTTCAGCTCACTATGGTAGGTAGTGAGTCATGTTCAGTTATGCTTTGATTTCCACTAGTTAGTTCATTGTCAGTCATACTAGCGCTAGTTTGCATGATTGAAGGGAGTGTGTGTGCCTTTTCTCATCTACCCTCATTAGTTAAAACTGGTTGTGAACTGAAATGGTTGTCCAAAGTTAAACTAGTGAGCTCCAATGATGATTTTTTCCACATTGAGTTAGCACATCAGTCAGCCTGAGTTGGTAGATTCGAATCCTATCTTTAGCATTTGAATTCTCCTATATGTATAACCATTGTATTCCATATTATTTACTGATTCATGAATATAATCATATTATTCCAATTTTGTCTTGATTAATTTAATAGTCTATGTTAAATTCTTCTCTAACTTCTGCAACATTCTCTTCCGTTTGAATTCATACATAATGATGATCCTATACTTCGTAGAATTTAACATCAGTAAGTTTAAGTATTAGTTTCCAACGTATCTATATACTATGCATTCATGTCTTGCAAACCATCAATCCATGTGTTGTTGGTTTCTTTCCTTGTATTTTTGTAGGCTTGTTTCCTAGCATGTTTTCTAAATGTATATTACGTATAAATTCAATAATACCACCAGTAAAATGGTGGCTGGCCATTAATGATGTTAATGTTACGAAGAAAGCGAGGTTACAAAAAAAACTTTGTCATCTTCGCCGCCTCTGCAGTCAAAGCCTGGGCTCTAATCTCACAATGGTAACTCCTTTTTAAATATTTTCAATGTACATGAAATTTAATGAGCATCGCTTATTTTGTTTGTGGAAGAGTTAGTTCTATTTTCTTTTGGAAAATTTCAAATCTGAGAGGGTAAAACATTAAGCTTATGGGATAGGGAAAATATAAGTTATATAACACAACCTTTAGTAAAAATGTTGTACATATTGACGTACTTTTGTTAACACCAATTATTATGAATTCGACTTGAGAAAATCTATAGAACCTATAATAAAATTTGCCCACGCACTTTGAAAGGAGAAATTTAGGGTATAGTTCTAAGTTTTTTTAAAATCGAATTGCGATGATAATTTTATTTACCTATAGTTTATATTGGCATAAATACCTATGGATTTTGCATTACAAATTTTGCAAACACTATTGTGAAACCTATCTAAGGCATTGGAAAACAAGGCATTTAGGTTATTAAATGTTGAAACTTTGTAAACTTGAATATTTCCTTTTTTAATTATAGTATATTTATGATTCCCATTGCTATGGGCATTTATATAGGTGAATATCATGGTGTCAAAGATGACAACACAAAGTCTCTGGCATGAAAGGTGGCCGATTATTACAAAGTCTCTGGCATGAAAGATGGCCGACCATTACAACTCTCACAGTAATAAGACACTAGAGGAGAGGGAAGCTAGTCCTATTATTCACTTAAATAAGCTTAACAATTGGGTAATTTTTATGTTGAAGGCATTTATTCAATGAGATATTGTTTCCTGGAAATGTTCCAGGATTATTTGTCTATCTAGTGAATTTGTGCCACATGTTCACACAGTTTCTGGTAACAAGCCGTAGCCTTTCCATGTCACTTTGTTAGTGAAAATCTGTGTATCCGCCGCTCAACTGTCTCGTCTATCAAAGATCAATTGGTCATTTCTTCGCCGTCATATGACCACTTTCTAAACATGTTTTGTGTGACTCCATTTCAAGTTCTGTCTACCTTATTATGGATTGCTTGCAACGAAGCCAAAAGAAAAATCGATGAAGAAGAATCAAAATTGTTAGTCTAGTCATAGTTTCAAAAGATAATTATAGCCCCTCTACCCCATGGCTTCTTTGGAAATTTGTTGCTTCTTTGTTTGTTGTAGAGACAAGTTTTGGCAAGAGAAGTAAATAATTTTCTTTGAAGGGTTGGTTGTTGTTGACTACTTATGGAGACAACATGACGGATTGCACAACAAATTTTACAATGAACGTCGACTTAAATTGGCCATGAGCTATTTTAGTTACCTAATCAACATTGCAAAGAGGTATTTTCGGAATCCATTGTTCTGGAAGGGTTGCGCTATGATCCGATCTACTTCCCCTACCACTCTTGGGTCCATTCCAAGAAGAAGAATCCCAAGAAAATAATATTATTCAACAATCAAGTTAGTGACAATGTCTAGGATTGACATTAGATTTGTAGAGTTTATCTTGTTTTTAAAAACTAGGTTTATTAGGGTTTATGTAGATTGGTGCAAAGAATGTTAGACTGGTCCATTATGAGTTGTATCCATATCATAGGTCAAGTGAATTTCCCTAATGAGGAATTGGTGTTAAGTTTAACAAAATGAAATTATCTTCATGACCTTAACAGACCCTGTGCACTCTATGAAAGAAAATAAAAGAGGTGTAATTTGATTTCCTTTGGAAGATCAACAAGATACACACATTCCAAACAATTAGGAAATTGTGTCTTGATTGCTTAGATTACCAATCTAGATATGGTTCTTGTCAAATTTTCCTTTTTTCTAGCTAAAAACTTGGGAAGACAATCTTATTTGTGTTTCTTTCTTCTCCTTTTGAAATAAAAATAATCATATTTTTCCTTCAAAAACCCCAGACGAGATAGAGCATCTTTGACAGGACCCGAAAGGAAAGCATGTGGATGGAAAAGGTGAGCATAAGCATTGGGATAGAATTTATGACTATGTGATCTACAATGATCTAGGGAACAAAGATAAAAGTGAATATCTTGCAAGACCAATTCTTGGTGATGGTGATATGCCTTATCCAAGATGATGTCACACTGGTGTTCCTCCTATCAATACAAGAGAGGATTTATGCTTATGCTTTGTAAATGAAAGTATTGAGTGAATGTTTGTTTTATGTGATAATAATCCTTACAATTTGTAGTACTGGCAAGATGCAAATTGATTTTACTTTGATTATGCATGTCATATTTTGAAGTCCTTTCATACATATGAGGTATCGAGGAAAGGTTCAACTAATATAGGATTTTTTTTAAAGAAAATAATAAATGTAGTACCATCAAACATGGGAACGACCATAAAGGTTCCATAACACTTTCACAATATCAGATGATGAAGGAAAGTTGCAAATAGTGCATGAAGGAGGTTTGTATAAACACAAAGGTAAGCATGATTTAGATGCTTGATTGAACCTGACCTTCCCTGCTTGGATTTTTGTATAACTATTTTTCTCTCAAATCGCATACATTGAATGTGATTGTTTAGTTATCCTCCAATTGATGTCTGATTCTGCCCAACTTAATTAGCAATGACATCAGTCTTTCCTATTTCAGAGTATTGTCATTATTTCATAATTTAATAATGCACCATATTTTTTGTTTGTTCATTTGTATGAAACCAAAAGCCAGAATCTCTGCTTTCCATGGACTTTATGGAAATTATTCTAGAGTGGATTGTATGCGAATTGTCCTAAAAACACAGTTTATATTGTGATATTCTAGTTAATGCCTTCATTTTTCATTTTGCTAAGACATGGTGATTATTGATTACATAGCTACCTTTACGCTATCAATGGTTCTCATTTTAATTGTTCATAGTTTGAATAACATGCTGACATATTTCATCACCTTACTCTGTATTTATATTATTGTAGAGAAAATGTTTCATTAAATAATCAAAATCATGTGTAGTATGACAATGTATAGCTATAGCACCTTGGAGGACCATCAAAAGATGAATTCATACTTATATATAAGATTCATATTAAATTCAAATCTATCAAGCATCTAGAGGGATCAAATGTATTGAGGCGTAATTTTCTTATCATTTAATTTGATAGACCCTAGTTTAAGATAGATTTAGACTATTTGATTTTTTTTAGCTTTTATCCTTTTTTTACATCTCTCCCATACTGGCCTAAAGAGAACCTCACTCAATTCTGTACTGTATATTAAACAAAAAAACAACCTATAAATGCTTCAAACAAAGAACATCATTTATTAGGAGAGAAACGAGATGGCCAGATCTGTTGTTGGTTTTCTCCACATCTATCATGTGATTTTCCTGTGTACTTGAGAGGAGATATTGGTGTGAAGTTCCTTATTTGGCATCCAGTGGATTCTTCATTTAAGAAAAATTCTAAATACCCATATCGATATAAAATTTTAGTTCCTTTATTCTTGGAATCACCTAAAATGGCGACAGATTGATTGAGAATGAATATCGAGATTTGATATTGTTGACAGTTATGGTTCTCATACCCTATAAGTGGCATCCATGCTAAGAGGATCATAATTGAAATTATTGATTATAAATGATTAAATATCCACATCCAAGTCTCCAAGAAGCATATAAGAACTGTGATTTTGATTTATAGATTTCACAAAGAATATAATGAAGCAGACATATCTTCACAAAATTCTAAGAGACAGTTCTTTAATTGTTGTTTTGTGTACATTTTTTTTCTTTGGTAAATTTTAAATGCAATTTCAACCAAGTGGTTGAGCAATTTAAGGTGCCCTGATATTAGTAGTGCTTATGAATATATCCATCTACAGAAAGCACACAATGTAATCCATCTACCATATATATTCCATGGGATGAAATTGATAAGATTTTAAAATTTATTATTCCAAAGCAAGAGGATCACTAAAAGACAAGCACATCAGAACAAAAGAGAACACGGATATTTATCCTGGGAAGCCCTTGTGGGGGAGAAAGAAAAAATTCCTCAACATAGACTTCAACCAAATACAGTGTAAGACCCAAAGATAAGACTAGACTGCTTCCTCCCTCTTAGATGGGCTACTTCTTCTCTCTCTAGTGAGCTTGCTTAAGTTTTGAGTGTGTCCAAATGAGGGAGGAACCTCACCTATTTATATTGATCAGTTGGGAAGCCTAATAACCCAACAGGGTCGACTTCTCCTCTTGGCCAGGTCCGACTTGCCTTCGGAGACTCAAAATAACATTTTAATAATACTTTTTTGGTACTACTGATCTCACTTACAACAAAGGTTTTACCTCAAGACTTTACATGACCAATTACATCAATGACATCCCCAATTTCAAGAACAACATGTCTGAAAGGAGGAATAATAATAATAATACAAAATAGAATATCTTCCAAAAATACATTTCGTCAACACTCCCTCTTAACAAGGAGGGTATTCTGTAACAACAGTAACAACAAAATCATCTATACAATTGAATGGAAAGTCTATATGTGATAGGAAGTTTTCAACAACTATATCATCATGATCAGTCATGGAACATCATCATCACAGAGCATCGTCATCATCTCGAGCATCATCGTAAGCCTCATCATATCAAAAATCATCACGAGCATCATCATATCGGAGCATCATCATCTCGAATCATCATCTAGGAACATTATCACAAGCATTATCATCTCGGAACATCATCACAAGCATCATCATCTCGAAACATCATCATGAGAATCATCATCTCAAGCATCACCTGCAATATCATCAATATAGAAATACTTAACAACATCCACAAATGAATGCGGAATCACCCACAACATAAAAAAATGTTGGAACATCATCCTCTGCAAAGGAATGAAATAACTTGTCCACAAATGAATGCGGGACACTCATCATCCATAAACGAATGCAGGACCTCATCCGCAAATGAATGCATGACACTCATCATCCACAAATGAATGCAGGACCTTGTCTGCAAATAAATGTAGGACACTCATCATTCGCAAATGAATGTATGAACCTATACATAAATGAATCCAAGACACTCCTCATCTACAAATGAGTGCAAGACCTCATCTGCAAATGAATATAGGACTCTCATCTTCTACAAATGAATGCAGGACCATGTCTGCAAATGAATGAAGGACACTCATCGTCTACAAATGAATGCAAAATATTGTCTGCAAATGAATGTAGGACACTCATCATCCACAAATGAATGTAGGAACTCATCATCTGCAAATGATTATAGGATCTCATCCACAAATTAATGCAAGCCCCCTCATCGTCCACAAATGAATGCAGGACCTCATTATCCGCAAATGAATGTAAGACCTTCATCGACATAAGAATGCTAGGATAATATGGACATTTGTAGGCACTTTGATAAACTCAATTGTACTGACATATCGCTCCTCAAACAGATATGACACGCCACTCTCTATAGGTAACCACCTCATCAACAATAGTATCATCATCACTACATCTTTCTAGGGAGGTCCTTTTGGACTACACTAAGCTTGTCTAAAAAATATTCAAACTTCACATGAGACATAGGCTTAGTCAACACATATTTAACTTGTTCCTTTGTAGGAACATATTGGAGCTTCACAACTCCTCTCTACACCATATCTCTAATGTAGTGATACTTTATTTCTATATTCTTTGACTTATCATGAAACATTGGGTTCTCTGTCAGCTTGATGCAAATCTGGTTATCAGAATAAATATTAGTTGCATTCATCTCAACATCAAACAATCCTATCAATAACTTGCGAAGCCATACTGCTTTTTTATAGGATGAGCATGCTGCAATGTATTCATCCTCAGTTGTACTAAGAGCAACATTGGTTTGCTTTCTACTAATCCATGAGATCGGACCTGACCCCAAACTAAAACAACATCTTGAATTTCTCTTTCTATATTCATCACTTCCTGCCCAATCTAAATTAGTATATCCATACAATTTGAACTCATTGTTTGTTGCATATATGATTCAATAATCCAATGTACCCTTTAGGTACCTCATCACATGTTTTGCTGCAACTAAGTGAACATGTCAGGGATCCACCATATACTGACTCAAGGTGTTTACCTCAAAACATATATCTGGTCTTGTATTTTTCAAATACATCAGTGGGCCAATAATCTGTATGTATAGTGTGACATCTACTCTTTCGGAAGAGTCATCACTTAGAAGCTTCAGGTTTGTCACCATTGGAGTGTTCATTGCATTGCAATCCAACATCCCAAATCTCTTTAGGATCTCAACTACATATTTACCCTAGTTTAGGAAAATCTCATATGGGAATTTCCATACTTCGAGACCTAGGAAGTAATGCATCATGTCAAGGTCTTTCATCTCAAATTCTGCAGCAATCTTCTCCTTGCATTCGTTGATGAGATTCTCATGTCCTGTAAAAAACATATCATCCACATATAATAGTAATATCATGATACCTTCATATTCAACCATTTACTAAAGGTTGGAATCTGATTTACTTTTAGCAAATCCAAAGCTCATTAGGAAGCCATCGATTCTTCCATGCCATGCTCTAGGTGCTTGCTTCAACTGATATGGTGCTTTCTTCAATTTGCATACATGTGTCTTCTTGTCGTGTGTCTCAAAACTTGGTGGTCGTTCAATATACACTTCTTCTAGAAAGGCTGTCTTTACGTCCATTTGGTGTAACTTCCATTTCATCTTGGATGCCAAGGCAAGGATAGTTTTGATTGAAGTATATCTTGATACTAGAGCAAAAGTTTCTTCATAATCAATCCCTTCCTTATGAGAGAATCCTCGTGCATCAAATATTGCTTTGAACTTTTCAATACTGTCATTTGTTGAATGCTTTGTCTTGAAAATCTATTTTGAAGATACCACTGATTTATCCTTCGGTCTTGGCACCATCCCAAACATCATTCTTTATGACAGAATGGTATTATTCGATCATGGCATCCATCCATTCCTTCTCCTTTAAAGCTTCTTCAAAACATGTGGGTTCTTCATCAACAAGGTTGCACATCAAGGCCACATAATTGAGTAGAGTCTTGGTCTTTTGCTTCCTTCTGGTGAACCATATCTTTCTGCTTCTCAGATTATATCATCAACCCAAGTTGGTCTTCTCTTTGTTGAAATCATGTCATGGGGTGTCTCCATGAGTACTTGGGGTTCTGCCATGTCATGATATTTTGTTATGTGTTAGCACAGTTTGCTTCACAGGGTTAGAAGGGGCTTAAGGTAAGGGGAAAGTGGTTACATTTAGAATTATGGTGATATGGCAGCGGAGCTGATGGTTTGGGTGCCTAATGGTATACCAAATTCTCCAAATTACCCATAGAATTGCATGTTGGACGTGGAAAGTGACTAAAATGAAAAGGTGAAGCACCTGTGGCACTTTGGAAGAACTGATGGTCTAGATTTGGAGGGTGAAAAAGATCAACAAAATACATGGAATATGTCGGGTGAAGTTGCTCGATGAATGATATGGTAAAGGGTTGGATAAATGAACATTGGAGAAAATTAAAGTCCGTATTTGATCGATGGCATACAATCAAAAGGGAAAAAGATCAACGGTTGAGGTTCATTCCACGCTGGCAACATGCATGGAGGACAACAAAGTCGGAGGCTAGAGAAAGTTTTACCTCCTTCCACGTGTTGGGCAGAGAATCATTTTGTTGAATGAAAGGTGGTAGGGAGAAACCGCCTCCCGCGATCCTGAAACCACCTATCGTGAATATTATAAAAGGTCAAGTCACATGGAACAAAATCATTTGTCTTTTGCGCACAAAGAAGAGCATTCCTGCACCTGTGGAATCCAAGTCGGATACACTTTTTCCAGGTATGCCACATAGCTAACCCGCCAAGTTATTTTTAAAAATGGAGGGGGAAGGTGAGGTTGAAACATAGGTCCACGAATTCAGTAAGCTAGATGATATTTTTCAAGACAGGGATGGGGATATTTTTGACATGGTACTCTCCTTTGGTCCAGTGCATGAATTGAAGAATAGATTAAAAGATTTATAAGAACAGGGAATTGACTTGTACAGTGTTCAGAGGTCTCATTTTCACCATTTTTGTCCATATCAAACCCTTAATTTCCTGGATTTTTTCCTGGTGTGCGTCCAATTACTCCCAGCCTGAAAGTGTCATAATGGACTCAAACAAGTCTAAAATACTTTTCCCCATCAATTCATTGGTTATCAAATATGTGTTAGAAACACCCCAGTCATTCACCCAAAACCTGGAATATTTTGCTGAAGAAAATTTAATTTAACAATTTAGACATGTTGTGGCCGAAGAGAAACAAATATTTTATTCTAGGATTCTTAAACCTAATATTTCTATTCAAACTGAACCTTTTCCCTTGAAATTGACTTGTTTAATGAAGAATCCCAGTGGGTCATATCCCTGTTGAGTCAGTTTTAGGGTTGGACAGTGATAAGTTTGTCCCAGATGTCTTGTTGAGTTTGTTATTTAGATTGAGTATGCATCAACCTTAATCTGAGTCTAGTCAGTTATGTTTCCTTAAATTTGATGAATTCATAGATGAGAATATTCATTCTCAGTTAGTGAATTTTTACATGACCAAGCATTTCAGATTTCAATCTCACATGTTTAGGATGTTTTTGTTCTTCAATGAGAAGAATTTGCAATTTCCAGAGATAATATTCACTTCTGAAATCAAGAATAATACTTTCAATTACATGAATCTCATAATGTTAGAAGTGTACAAAGTAATGTTTCAAGATAAACTACCTAGAGTGTTGCCTGATATGGAAGAGATGTTCCAATTTAGCCCAGATAGAAGAGTTGGAGACTGGTTCATTCCGAAGGAACATACCATCATCAAAGTTTATGGTTTTGTTCATGAACCATAAATCCTACCTTCATTCTTGACACCTATGATATTTTCTTTGGAATTTATCAGGAAAAAGCTTATTGTGGAGAATGAGCACTTTCTAAATTTTAGAAAGGTCGCTAAGATTAAATTTCCATTAAAGTTAGGTCCTTTCATTATAAAAAATAAGGTTTCTCTCCCAATAATTGACGGCCTACTACAAGATATGAATTTTATGAAAGCCACCAAATTAATTATGATACCTCATCATATCATATCACAGAGGAGGTAGCAAAACAAAAACAAGGCATTTGATCATCAAGAGATAGAGAGGTTAGCTCAAAGAGATAAATTAATGGACTATCAACCATATGTGGAGAATTCAGAGAGCTTATAGGCCAATCCTTCTACCACAATGAAATTAGTAGCAATGATAATACCAACTCCCAGTAAAATTGAGATTACTGGTAAGAGAAGTTTTTTCAGAAATTTTTGAAATTGAAGATGAAGATTCAGAAGTAGCAAAAAGACAAAAGGTGGCTTCAAAGAAACAAATGGTTGAGGTTGGAGGAAATAAGATGAAAGAAAATGTCAAAGGCCTAGCTTTTCAAATTCAGGAATATAGCTTTACAGAACCACATGAGAGTGGGTCCAGTGATAGGTACAAGTTAAGAAATAACCTGTATACTAGATATGGACAGGACAACAAAAAATTCTTCAGAAAAATCTTTGAATCTTTTTTCTAAGGTAAGGGACATCTCATAAAAGGATATTTCACTGATTACTATAAAGGATCATGTGAAAAACACCTTAAATTTGGTAGTGTCTACCCAGAACAGAGTTTCATAAATGAGACTCAACTTATAGAAAATCCCAGTACCTAATAAGATTCATTTACATAAGCAAATTGGGGAAGTAATTTACATTGATTTGATGAAGGTTACATTATAAGTTTCCAAATTATAGTCTACAGTATCAAGGTTGGAAAATCAATTGAAGCAGGAGAAAGTTGAAAATAAGACATATCAACAACATATGAAGAAGCTTCAGGGTGACCGTATAGTCATGGATAGTGATCTAGAAAAAGGGCAAGCTACAAAGAAGATTTTATCTTAGAAAGAAAACACTATCCATCTATTGAAGAAAAAATTGAAGATTCCAACCACTCAATTGGTTCAGGATTCTGAGTTGACAGTGTTAGAGAAAGAAAAAGAATTATTGTCCCAAGAATTTAATGACAACAAAGCTAAACTGTTAAAATTTGTTGAAGAACATAGCCAATGGGAGAAACAAAGGGATTTCATTATATCCAAAATTGATGTCTTAAATGAAAATCAATTAATTTTGGAAAAGGAAAGAGAGGAGAAAGAAAAGAACAAACAAATAGAAACAAGTCATCCAAGTACAGAGACAAGCACATAAGCTATAGTTCAATCTATGTCACAGGTTAGCTTAAGAGATGAAGAAATAAAAGGCTTGAAGGTAGAGAATAAAAAATTGGCTGAAATGATTAAGAGAAGGAATACGAAAAGAGGTTATTTGAGAATAAGAATAAAGAGTTGCTTGAAAAAAAAAAAGCGAGCAGAGAAAGTTTCAGGGAAGTTACTAGTACAAGGTGCTAGGCATATTATTTGGTATATGATTATCACTAAGGATACAAAAATGAGACCTTATTTAAATTTTATCAAAGACAAAGAGGTGGTAATCAGTGTAGCAAGGCGTAGTTGTACAATTGTGAAAGAAACTTTGGATAGAAAACCAACAGATACAACTCAAAATACTATTAATTTTCTTAATAGTTTATCTAAAGAAGAATTGAAAACAATGGGTATTAAGGACATGATTGCAATTATAACTTTGTCAAGGAAGATTATTGGGAAACACCATCATATTGAAAGTCTCTAGGAAAATGCAGACCAAATGTTGCAACAATTGAAGTCTTTCAAAGGATTATTCATAGAACTATTTCAGTAAGGTATCCCTTCTTTTTGGGAAGAGGATGGAAAGCTAATATCTCAATCTAAATATTAGGCTTGATTGGTTAAGGCCAGGTTGGATCATAGAAAGTTCGAAGATATGAATCAGTCCCTGTCAAGAAAAGTTATAATTGACAAATTAGTTGTGAATTTTGAGATAGTGGATTCATTCAAGATGATTGGTGCCAAGATCCCACCTATTTCTTATGTAGATCATGTGGAGCTAAGAGTATTGGCTAAAGAAATAACAAATCTTGAAGTTCCATTTGGATATCAATGGAAAAATATTGAGAAGTTTGGAAAAATGAAATATAGGTTGCATCAATAAAGATTTCCATTCTAATGCTTGAATTGAAAATATGTGAAGATCCACTTCAAAGTGGGGTTAAATATTATCTGGTGTTTAGAGAGATTTAGTTTATTAAGTTCTATGGGAGATGTAATAAGGAAGTTATAAGAAGCCTATTTTTAGAATGTAGGTAGTTAGGTATCACATCAAGGAGCATTTTTATGTATAAAAGCATGCTTTACAATGTAACTGGGGTTGGAACCCATGCGAGTGAAACTCATTTTGTAAATGAGAATTTCAAGTTAATAAAATTTGCAGATCCAAGAAAGAAATTTTCCATATCAAAGATTCTCGTATTGTTGTTTTACAGTCTGTACTTCCTTTCCTTATATGAATGTTTTTCCTGTTATATTTTCCATTGTGTTGTCTTTCATGCATGAATAAGTTTATGTTGGATCAGAATTCATAATCATATGCTCTGGTTCATAGAATTAAAGTATTCACAGACAAAATTCTTCTAAAATTAATATTGGATTGATCTATTGGTGCCCATATTAATGTATTGTTCATTCCTATTTACCACCAGACAATCAAGAACCCGTTTGTAAAAGAGTGACTATTATACCTCTATGAAGAAATCCTGTTGCAAAAATCCATGTTCATCTATAATAACTTATGATTTTGACTCCATGCCCAATGATACTCTCTTGTTTCAGCAATTATTATCATTAAACTTGTTTATTTAAGAATATCTTTGGCTATTGTATCTATTTATTTGAGAGATCCCTCTTTGGTAGGAAATAAGTCAGCTTTCCTCCTAAAGGGTTGTTTGTAAGGTTACCTTGGAGCTCTCCTTCCACAATTAAAGGATAAATTATGAGTGATAACAATATGATTTCTTCTTTCAATATCTCTAACTGGTGGTCTACTGGTTTATGAAATTCTAGAAGCCTCTTGCTCTTCTTCATGATCTTCATTTGCATAGTTCTTTCTGGATTTACTGAAAGCTACATATTCATCGAATTTCACATTTCAGTTGATCTTAGTCTAACAAAAACTTGTAATGTATATTTTGTAAGATTTTGACTAATCACACGGTATCCAACAAATATTTCCTTCTTTCTTTAAGCGTCCAACTTTGAACTTTTCTCCTTGAGAACATGTACGTATACAAGACAACCTAATATCTTCAAGTGGTTGACTTCGGGATTCTCATCGGTAAACATTTATTCTGGAGTTTTGTTACAAAGAGAACTATGGGATATTATGTTATGTACATATACTACGGTCCTTACTACTTCAGCCCATAAATGCATATGTATATCTTAATCATGGATCATGACTTTGATTGATTCCATGATAATTCTATTCTTCCTTTCAACCACTCCATTCCTTTGAGGATTATAGGTTGAAGTAAGCTCCATGTTATTCCTATCTTCTTTACAAAAGTCCATGAATTCATTTGAAGTGAATTATCCTCCATTATTTGATCTCAAGGTCTTGATATTCTTTTCAAATAGATTCTCGACAAGAGCCTTGAAATCTTTAAACATTTCAAATACTTCATCTTTAATCTTAAAAAAAAATCCAAGTCTTTACGAAAGTAATCATGAATAAAGGAGACATAATAAACATGCCCTCTTAAGAAAGTAGTTGGCATCGGTCCACACACATCTGAGTGATTACTGCTTGGAAATGGGTTCTTGGTGTTCTTTCCTTGAGCACATCCTTTGCATACCCATTCATGATTAATCTGGATCTCTGGTAAACCTGTCACTATCTTTTTCACAATTGGTAATGTTTTGTAGTTCACATGAGCTAGTCTTATATGCCATAGTTCACATGGACTGATGGTACTGGATGTAAAAACTGAATATGTGTTTCCTCCTTCTTCAACACCAATGATAAATGCATCACCTATTGTCTTTCCTTTCAGCCACATAAGAAATTCACCATCTACAAAGGAAACTTTGAAACCTTTCGTATATAAAGCTAAGATAGAAAGAAGATTCTTCTCTAACCTAGAACATATAAGGCTTCTTTCATATTCATGGATTTTCCAGATTTTAGTTTGTAAGAGGATTCTCCCATTCCTTTGATGGGATATTGATAATCATCTCCAAGTTGCACCTTGTGTGGATAGTATTTTTGGGTAAGACATGAGAGATAATCTTTGTAACCGTCATATGTTTGGAAGCACCACTATCTATGATCCAAGTTTCACATCCATGAGAGACTGATCCTATGAGAGATTAAATTAAGACATATTATTAACTAGAGTATTCATTTTCTCTAGCCTTCTCTTCATCTGATTCATTCTCTTCTACTGCATGGGCATGGGACTTTTGGTTCTTCTTCGTGAACATATCTTTATTAGGTGGACAATGGATGGCTATGTGTCCCAACTTATGACATGCATAACATTCGAAAGATGAGTAATCCTTGTTAGGTTTCTTACCTCTTTTGAATTCTTGTGATCTTTTGGGAGGTGATCCTTAATCCTTCCTTTTGTTTCTTCCATTCATTGCATGAGCTACTAGAGCTTGATCTTCATTACCATTTAGCTTATGAAGTATTTTCTATCCTTCCTTATTCTTTTACACAATATTCCCATAGTTTGTTGAACTTGGTTAACGTTCTTCTAGCACATATTCCTCTGATGAAGGAATCCCATTCTCTTGGAAGGCCATTAAGGTGGTCATTACAGCCTCTACTTCTTCCACCATGCCACCAATGGCTTCTAATTTTTCTTTGATATGAGATACTCTTGAGAAGTATGACTACATAGTTTCTTCCTTTTGTATATTCACACCTTTGAGTTTATTTCTCAAGGTCATTCTTCTATTGATGTTCTTGCCTTCAAATAGACTGGTTAGTGCATTGAACATTTCCTTTGGAGTATTATTTGAAGAAACTTGAGGAATAAAACGATCCTTTATAGAATTAGCTATGATCCTCTCAGCTTTGATTATATCCTTCTTGTGCTTGGATTTTTCTTCATCTCCCCTTGGTTCCTTGACCTCAACTTTAATGTAGTGTTATAGTTCTTGTTCTTCAAGGATGAGCATGATTATATACTTCCATGCTCTAAAATTATCTGCTCCTTCATTATTTTCATCAAGATTGGTGTTGTGTGTCGTATTTAAAGAATGAGAACCTCAATTGGAAATATAGGAGGTAGAACTTACCAATTTGAGGATTGCTTCTGAAATATGCTTCAGGATGACCTAACGTTTGATAGAGAAACCCTAGTTTTCCAACTGTGGCCACTTGCAAATATGATTGGAGGAAAATATGTTCCTCCTCAAGGTGATATGATCTATATATTTCTTTTCCTGGATATGTGGATAGAATTTTAAAAAATCTAATTCCCTAGTTTCTCCCAACAGAAGTGGTAGGTCAAAAATTGAAAATCCATTGACCTGAAAATTGATTTGACATAAAGATGCACCCTCTTAGGGAGAGTTGAATGGTACTTATTTTTTGGTTGATAAGTGGAGGGATTTTCCCGAAATAGTGAGCCTTAGCTTGTTGAACTATTGGAAAAGCTACTGAATAATGTCTTCTTTCAGGTTGGATTTGATACCATGTTAAGAGTTTAAAAGTTGTTATGCCAAAACAAGAGGATAATTGAAAGAATAACAAGCACAACAAAACAAAAGAGAACACAAATATTTATCTTGGGAAGCCACCATGTGGGAGAAAACAAAAAAAAAATTCCTCGATGTAGACTTTAACCAAGTACAGTGTAAGACCCAAAGATAAGACTAGATTGCTTCCTCCCTCTCAAATGGAATGCTCCCTCTCTCTCTAGTGAACTTGCTTAAGTTCTAAGTGTGTCCAAATGAGGGAGTTTCCTAACCTATTTATACAGATTAGTTGAGAAGCCCAATAACCCAACATGGCTTACTTCTCCTCCTAACCAAGGCCGAATTGCCTTGGGAGACTCAAAACAAGAGGATCATTGAAAGAATAACAAGCACAACAAAAGAAAAGAGAACACAAATATTTATCTTGGGAAGATACCATGTGGGAGAAAACCAAAAAAAATTCCTCGATGTAGACTTTAACCAAGTAAAGTGTAAGACCCAAATATAAGACTAGACTGCTTCCTCCCTCTCAAATGGAATGCTCCCTCTCTCTCTAGTGAACTTGCTTAAGTTCTAAGTGTGTCCAAATGAGGGAGGTTCCTAACCTATTTATACAGATTAGTTGAGAAGCCTAATAATCCAACATGGCCTACTTCTCCTCCTAACCAAGGCCGAATTGCCTTGGGAGACTCAACATAACATTTTAAGAATACTTTTGTGGGTAATACTGACCCGACTTACAACAGAGGTTTTACCTCAATACTTTACATGAACAATTACATAAATGACATCCCCAATTGGAGGAACACCATCTCTGAAAGGATGAATAATAATAATAATACAAAATAGAATATCTATCACAGTTACATTTCTTTAACAGAAACATTTCAAGAAATCAAGAAAAGTACTTTTTTTGCTAAGAAGCTAAACACAATATTCCATAACTTGGTACCATCTTCGATTGCTAGTTAAACCGAAGGCGTTTCTCAATGAGAAAATGTTTTCTTCCATTGCATCTAGATTCCTCATCTATTTGATGAATAAATCAATGTCATGTGCCTCACCATGATTCGTTGATTTTGGTAATCGTTCGATTTGGGTTTTGGGTGTCCCTGGTTTTGGATTCTTATATTTTTTGTCACCTATTTGATATCACTCTACATTGTTTCCCATTCCAAGTCCTGGTTTCTCTCACATCAACATTATAAGGTTTAAATCTGGTGTTTATTTGCACAAATTTGACTTTATATTCTCTTCGATCGAATCCTATAAGTTGTCCAGTTGAGATTAGTATTTTCTGCAAATGAAGCCTTTGTGAAATTTGGGGTTTCTCTTGTGTTGTTTCAAAATTTTTACGATCAGAGAGAAGCTAAACAAAATATTCCATAACTTGGTACCATCTTTGATTGCTAGTTACACTGAAGGCGTTTCTTAATGAGAAAATGTTTTCTTCCATTGTATATAGATTCCTCATCTATTTGATGAATAAATCAATGTCATGTGCCTCACCATGATTCGTTGATTTTGGTTATCGTTCAATTTGGGTTTTGGGTGTCCCTGGATTTGGATTTTTAGATTTGTTTTCACTTATTTGATGTCACTCTGCATTGTTTCCCATTCCAAGTCTTTTTTTCTCTCACATCAACATTATAAGATTTAAATTTGGTGTCTATTTGCACAAATTTGACTTCAGATTGTCTTCGATCCAATCTTGCAAGTTGTCTAGTTGAGATTAGTATTTTCTGTAAATGAAGCCTTTGTGAAATTTAGGGTTTTCTTGTGTTATTTCAAAGTTTTTTTGTTGACAAATTTTAATCTGTTTTTCGCTCTAATATCCAACAATTTGCTTTAAAATACACATAATTACGACTTCCTTTGTGTATAAGAGTTTTGGGTTCGAATCTTTATCGTCTAGGTGTCTGTTTTGGTTTGGATTGGTAGGTAAGTGGAAACTTTGGTGAATAAAGGGGTTATCATTCATTTCACAAATTTTCATTGGCCTTTTTATGGGTATTGTAGTTCCATTATTGTTTCATGGAAATCTATTTAGATATCAGAATAATAAAACCAATGACAAACGTTTACCAAGATACCCACTAGTGAGAAGATCCCGCTTGGTTTTGTTTGTAAAGGGTCCATATTTATGTCCAACACATACAAAAAATATCTTCCGTTTATTTTAGTTGCAATTTGTGTGGGTTTCCCCTTTGAAATTCATGGTTGTCGGTGATCTCGAATGTGTCCCAATCCAATTTATAGAGAGTTTGAAAAGGGGAATCCCAGAAAGATCCAAACATGATACGTCAATGGTGATGTCATGAGATATAAATGTTGTTGGGTTTGGAACATTTGACTTATTTGTAGACGTTGAATGTTAGGGGATGCAAGAATCTACAGAGAATACCAAGGTTGGGGAAGCTAAAAAAGCTCCAAACATTTGATGTCAGTGGATACAATGAGAGACAAACACTGCCAAGTTTGGAACATTTGAAATTTTTGAGACATTATATGTTAGTGGATGCAAGAAGATGCAGAGAATACAAGAATACAAGCAACTGATATCTAAGAGCTCACTAAAGCAGTAGAAACAACATCATCTTGGGCAATAATATTTGATTAGGACAACATCATCCATGCAGCAAGTTGTAGATGGAAGAATAGAGACAGAGTTGAATCACTCCTTTCTTTCATGTAGAAGGAAAAATAGTGCACCTTATGATATTAAAAATAAATAGGAAGACCTGAATGGTAGATGGAAAGTGCTTTGGAATGACAACTAGAAAAATGAGCTGGTTGAATTTTGGGAATTTCCACCAAGGTACTTTGAATAGATTTGGTTGTTTGTTTGGTGCTTGTCTTTAACACTTCTTCCATAATTTGTTCATACTAGGTTGTTTGAACTTTCAAGAGTTGCATGTTTTTATTATTTTAACCATGCTCAAACTCTTATTTTACTTGTTGTCTAAACTTGAATTCAAAGTGTTTAGGCAGACAATTCATTCACAGTGGAGCAACTCTATTCTAAATATTGTTTTATCAGTTTTGAAATAGGCTTTATCAATTTGGGTGTTTAAATGCATGACAATTTACCTTGCTTTGATATACTAACTATAGTAATTTCCAAAGAAGCATTAGAAGGACATTCTATATATGAGGGATGTTAATGCAAAGTCCACCTTTCTTTTTCACACCACATGGACCTCAATGTTAAAGTAACAGTCTTACCATGATTTTTTTAGGCACTGTTATCATTATGAATTATAGTGACTGTTTAATATTCCTACGACTCTTATTAGTGCCATATGACCCTGTACATAGGTTACATTACAAGGAAAATGCCTTGTAGCAGAGGTTTTTAGTATTACAAGATTGGTCAAAATTTTTCAAAAAAACTTCGCCACAACCTCTGCCAATGGTACCAGATGTTTTAGTAGAGTCTTTTATGGAAATTTATTATAACTAAAAAATATTAGTGGTCGAAGGCTTTAGTGGATGTTTTTTCATTAGCGCGCTTTGATTAGACAAGTGCATTGATGCACTTCTTCCAAAGATGCACTGTTGCGCTTCTTCCAAAGAAACAATGGTGCATTTCTGCCAAAGATGCATTGGTGCACTTGTGCCAAAGATGCACTAGTATGCTCTTGCTAAAGATGCACCAGTGTGCTTCTTCCAATGATGCAATGATGTGCCTCTTCCACATACACATCAATGTGCTTATACCAAAGATGCACTAGTGTGCCTTCACCAAAGAGGAGCACGAATGTTTTTTTGGCCAAAACCACACTAGTAAACATTGCTAATCAGTGCAACTACATTAAATAAGAATATATGCACTTATACCAAATATGAGCATCAATGCACCTTAACCAACAATGAGCATTGTTGTGCCCATACCAAATACGGGCACTGATGAAAAAAATAATTTGTTGTGTACAAAAACCTTGTGAACATGCAAATAAAGGGAGGTGATTTAATAAATACATGATGATTTATTAAAATGTAGTGATATAATAACTTTGATTTTGAATATTCCAAGTACTAGTTCATACCCTTGTTTATTAAGGAATCTCTTATTTAGAATTTAAAAATGAAATGCTTGCCTAATATTAAACAATAATTATAATTTTTAATGTTTGAAATATAATACGATAGTTAAAAGCATATGAAATAAGAAATTATCAATAAACATAAAAATAATATTATTAAAATGTATAATAATTCATATTGAAATGTTAAGCATTGCAGATGAAATTCTTGAAGCATTGGTTTGCCTACAATAAAGAAGCACTGGTGCACTTATACAAAAGATGAGAACTAGCGCACCTTAACAAAAAATGAGCATCGTTGTGCCCATGTCATGTCCCTACCCATCGAATTGACCAATAGAGGGGGCATGAATCAAATACATGCTTCCAAAATTTGCCCATAACCATAGTGATGAATTCCATGACACGTAAAATAAGTAAGATGAACCAATTAACATATTTAAATTTAGTTAATCGATTCCTTAATTAGCATGACTAAATAGTCTCGATGGTTATAAATAGTTCTGACTGTTGTTCCCATCTTCCTGATATTTCCATGTTTTCCCTACTTTTTCGACATAAAAAATAAGATGTCAGAACCACACATCTGGTCCCCAACAAAATAGATCCAATATGCTGAATCCAACTGTTATATTCCACCCTTCTGATTGTACCTATCCTTTTCAACATTTACAACATCGAAAGTCGGAAGTAGGAATACACAAACAACTTCCAATGAACAACCATGACTTGCCGAATCCAACTTTTCGACATCGATAGTTGGAATTTAGAGTCAGAATGCAATCTATAGCTCCATACAATGACTCTCGATCCCAACTTTGGAATCCCCACTTCAGTATCAATACCATTGATTTTCCTTCTGATGTGGTCCCTGCTGCTTGAAACTCCATGGAAGACATCGAAACTCTAGTGATCCACCTGCACGAATCGCTACCACCCTACGGCTCAGAAGTCAGGAGTCGAAACTCAACCACGGTTCTATGATACAACCTCGAGTCCTAATTTTTGACATTGGTGTCACTTATTCGACATCATTACATGTATGATGATCCATTCATTGATACTATGTCAATTTCGACGTGGGCACCTTAGTGTTGACACATTGACACTTCAGAAATCAACCACAACTTGTTTTTTAACAACATACTCTACCATGATTTCCCTTCTGCCTTAGACATTGGTATCGAGGCTTTAGGCATGGGGATTCAAGAATTCCATTCTAATTTAAAATACATATGCAGAAGCAAGTTAAACATACACAATGAATATATAATTTATCTACACACACATGCATAAACTAGCATATTCATTACGATCATAACAAAAATGAAATCATGCGTAAAGATACACTCATTTTCAAGCTATTTCATTCCATTCAACATGAGTAAATAATAATCCATAGCACAAAAACTCTGGTCATTCATACACAACATAGACATTTATCTTTTAATTGTAGTCATATGAGCAACTGGCTATGTGAGGTAAATGCTCCACCCAACCGTAGGCCCTCTGTATAACCTTTATTATTCCAACTAAGAGGCCACCCCCAAGCTTGTCTATGTTGTCCACTAGGAGGGGACTATATAGGCTCACTCATATCCATATGCACAGACACTCATGCTAAGCTAGCAAATTACTGGGTTTATGAAGCATATGGAGAGACATGGAAGGTGAATGCTAAGCCAGTGAACTCAACCATAGAGCTATAGGAATCTCAATTGGCTCTGGCCAGTCTTTACATATACATTACCTAACATACCCAACACAAGGAAGGTCTCCTTCTCTGCTACATAGTCCCTTAGGTGCTCCTTCCCTCCGGTTCTATTTAGGGTGGGCATAGAAAGCTTCATGCTGCTAAACCTTCATATATTCTTTCCTTCACTGGGTTTATCAAGCCATTCTAGCCTCTGACCCCTGCCTAGCTTCAAATTCCTGGCCGCGCTAAGGTTTAAACATGGAGTTAAAATTACAGGCTTTCGAACATGGATTTTCTCCTATAATTTTGGGAATTTTACGCTGTCCATTTCGCTCAGGGTTGGCATACATGATTTTCTCACTAGATTTCATGAGATACATGAATTTTTGGGCATTTCAGCATTTTGAAACCTGGCCTTCTCACTAGGTGGGTCCACCTCGTAGGTACCATATGATAATCATGCTTTATATTACTCACATACAAGTGTTTGTGTTTCTCTCCTAGCCTTCCCCTTCTCATACCTACGCTTTGGATGCTTTCCTACTACAAAATCAATGCATGCACCATTGGAACTTTAGAATGGAGGAAGCCCTTCCACCATCTCATCCTTGTTCAATGCTTGAAGGTACTTGTAGTTGATGTTTCCAAATATCTCATGCCATACATTGGAGGTCTCATTTGTATGATATAGGAGTGCTTTCCCTTTGTTATTAGGAAGAAATTTTGAGAATTTATACATTCTATGTTGGTGATCTACATACCCTAATGCCACAACTTCGTTGGAGGATATTTCTGCTATATCTACCAACTTTGGAGTAAATGTTACTTTCTTGGCTACTCTTGTATGTGTCATTTGGTATAATGAAAACAAATTTTCTCCCAAATCAGGTACATAGAGGACACCATTGAAATATCCATGGTTAAGGTTGATCCTACCAACTCCCATGGTATGTATCTCAGAGTCATCTCCCATTCAAATGGCTGGGCCATTATTTGAATGCATGGAAGAGAAGAGATCTCTGATAGAGTACATATTCCTAGATGCTCCCAAATAAATATTTAAGGTGGAGGGATCTTAATAAATTTATACCAAGGAATGGCATTTCTCCTTGTTGTCAAAACCTAAGCTACCATCTTTCTTCCTTACATCATCCAGGACAGGGATGTTGTTTTTCTCTAGCCGCCGCGCCATCATATCAATGGTATTCTTCATGCAAGAGATCTTTGGATTCCATCCCTTATGGAAATAGGTACATTTGGTTTTCACTTTCCCTTCTTGTCCTTATCCTTTGAAGGATCCAAACCCCGATCAGGATTCTTGGGTCTGTCCTGCTTCTTCTTCTCTGGTTGTTTCAAATTATTTACCTTCTGCTTGCCTTTGGAGGAATTTGAAACTCTAGTAGCCAAGGCCTACTTGTTTCTTGGTTTGATGGTTCACATATGAAATATATTGTCCTTCTCATGAGTCAAGGACTCCATGAAGCTAGCTAGTGTTGGTATTTTTCAATTTTGAATGGTTATCTTGCCAGAAAGGAATTTGCTAAAAAACACTGAGTATTATGGCCCCAACATCAAAAGGATTGACAGTATTAGTTGATATTCTTTCTTCTCAATTCCAAACTACTTGAGTTGAAGTACTAGAGACTGAACTTTGGTGAAGAACTCTTGGATGGTGTCAAACTGCATTGGACTCGAGCTAATGAGCTCCTTTTCAAGCTGATGTCCCCTCAATTAATCAGTTTTCCCAAAGAGATATTCGAGCTTCTTCCATACATCATTTGGTTTTGTCAAACTGTAAACATAAAATTAGAGATCTCTTGAAATGCTTAGACACAATAGTCCAAATTCCTCATCGAGTCTATTGAAGTATTTCCAATTCTCTACTGGAGATTTTGGTTCCACTTCTGTACCCATGGTGACCCTGTAGAGACCCTTAGATATCAATTGTATGACCATATCGAATTTCCATTCAAATTAATTGAATGGAGTGAGAAATATGTGGTTTTTCTCCATATCATTTTGCGCTAGTGGTGATATTTTGTTGAAAGTACCTGCAAAAACACTCAAATTTTATCTAGAAAATATCTCAAATATAGCTCAAACACTCAATAGTTGATATGAAACTCTAATTAGATATGATACCATGTGATAATTTGATCTATAGTAGGATCTAGGAGCACAATAGACTCTCATAATTCGATTTAGTTGCAAAAACCAATAAAAAAGTTTGAAAGAGGAACATTTTTACACACGCATGCATGTGAACATAAAGTGGATATTATTGAATTGTCTAACACCTGAATGTGTTAAGAATAGGTATATATTACATCTGTATTAATTCATGAGGCTTTGGAATCCAAATCTGAGTGTACATGTGACATGAGAAAAATTGGCCTCAATCCCCCCTAGGTGGACCAAACAAGCTCCAACTCAACCCAAACGTTCATGAACCATGGTGTGGATGTGGATAAAGTGTGTTGGGGAAATGATGACCCCAAGGCATGTGTGGGTGGGAAAGTAAAGGTGTGTGGGAATCTCTAAGTGACAATAAATGCTCCTAGGAAATCCAAAATGGAAAAAAATTCACATAAGCATCCCTAGTCAAACCTAGATCACCAAAATCAAGGATGTAGTGCTCCAAGACACTAAATGAGGGTGCATATGTGTTGGGTTGAATAACTATATAATTGGAGCATGTGTCAAAAGGCTTAAAAATTAGCAGTTCACCTCCTAGACATATTCCATAAGTCTAACCCATAGCAATTTAATGCTAAGAAGAAAATGAAATTGAATAAGGTTATAAACCAAGGTACTAAGTATTGGATTACTATTCTAACAGATTTACGAATTCTAATTGGGCTGGAGATCTCATTGACAGGAAATCTAGTTCAGGTTTTATCTTCATGGTTGCACATGGTCCCATATTATGGTCAAGCAAGCACCTACACACCATATCGATCTCTTTAACTGAGGCCGAGTATAGACGAGTACTGAATGCAGATACTTAATGTTTGTGGTTGCAAGTTATTCTTTGGGAACTTGGAGTTTCATTTGATTCACCCACATTCATTTGGTGTGAAAATAAAATTGCAATCAAGATTTACACTAATCCAGTGCATATACAGAGGACCAGACACATTGAGACACACATGCACTACATCTGTAGCTTGGTGCATGATCAGGTGATATCCTTGTAGTATTACCCATCTGCAGAGCAAACTGCTGACATTTTCACCAAGAGATTCACAGAGAAGAAATTCACCTATCTGATATCCCTTATTGGAGTGGGTGATAGATTATTATGTCTACCATTCACTTTCATATTTTTGGCTCCATGTCCATTTTTTACAGGAGGTTTTGTTCTCATGTGGTTTTCCTCCTTACCTTGTTTTTATGGACAAATAAAATTTTCTATTGTATGAGGTGACTTGAGCCTTAATTGCCAAGGCTTCCATGATATTTTGGATAAGTTGTATTAACTTAGGATTAATGGGGGGCGTTAGAGAAATAATCCACCTTAGTACCATGGTCATATACCTTAGGCACGTTTCATTTTCTTCCATGCAATGTTCCATGGTCTAGAATTAGGGATAATGATTATTTACTGATAGTTGAGGTGCTCATGGTTGATCATTTTGAAAACCTAGGAACCCTCATTGATGAAATTCAACATTGGTGCTCTCCCCCATACCCAGAATCAGGGTTTTTGTTTGACCTTAGGCGCTAGTGCATGTTTGTGGTAATTTTTGGCCTCTTTGGGAATGTATTGCCTCCTAGGGATAATTGCACTCACCCATGTGCTCACCCATGCCTATCATGCCTCCATTTATGTTCCATCATGCCTCACCCTCATTCACAATTGAATTTGTGACTGTTTGGGATGATTAGGAAGCTGATTGGTCCACCTAGGGGGGTTTGAAGGTCAAATCATGAGGTGACACTTGTATGCATCTAGATGGCCTCCAAGGCCTCATATTTTCCCCTATTGTGATATATATATGATCCATACATAGTTACATGTTGCACATTCATAATAATATATGTTATTGATTTCATGTCTGTATGTTATTTTCACTCTTTCATCTAATTTTGCATATTTTGTGAGTAATATTGAATTGTGAGAATCTCCTTGGATCCTAGATTCTACTATGAATCAATTCTCAGAATATATAACATAAGTGGAAAAAAATGAAAGTGTTTCCTAGGTGGTATGTGACCATGCATTTAGGTGGTATGATTTTCTAACACCACCCCTTAATCCTGACTTAATGTAACCATATCAAAATTTGAGGCCTTGGCAACTAAGGATCAAGTCACATCTTACAAAAAATTATTTGTCCATAGAACCAAGGTAAGAAGGAAAACCACATGGGAAAAAAACCTCCCCTATAAAATGGAAACGAATCCAAAATATAAAGGTGAATATCAGTCATAACCATCTGTCACCCACTTAAGAAGTGATATCAGATAGGTGAATGTGTTCTCTCTAAAGCTATTCATGAATATGTCAGCATTTTGCTCTGCAGATGGGAAATACTGCAATGAAATAAACTTCTCGTGCGCCAATCTCCTGATGTAGTGCATGTGTATCTAACCGTGCTTGGTCCTCTGTCTCTATATTGGATATGTGGATATCTTGATTGCACTTTTATTGTCACACCAAATGACAGTGGGTGATTCAAATGCAAAACCAAATTCTCCAAGAATTCCTTGCAATCACACACATTGTGTAGATTCATTCACTACTCCTTTGTACTTGGCCTTAGCTGATGAAAGCAATATAGTGTGAAGTTTCTTACTTGAATATAATATGGGACCATGTGAAAGCATGAATACATAACCTAAAGTGGACTTTCTGTCAATGGAATCTCCAACCCAATCAGAATTAGTAAATCCAACTAGTTCTAGCGGAGAACAAGAAACATAGTGTATCCCGAAGTGTTTGTTTTCTTGCATGGAATACAAGATAATTTTAGCATCCTTCGAATGGATCTCATGAGGCTCCTACATATAACTTGAAACAATACCTACTACATAATACAAATCAATTTGAGAGTGTGTGAGATACAACAAGCTGCCAACTAGTTGCATGTACAACGAGCTGTCCACCAATGGAGATGAACCAAAATCACCTAGTTTCACTCTTGAAAGGAAGGGACACTTGGATTCCTTACATTAATCCATTTTGAACTTAAATAAAAGGACTATAACATAATTTTACTGGATTAACTTAATACGTACATTAAATTGCTCAATCTCCAAGCCAAAACAATCCAAGGTCAGCCATTCAAAACACATTGTGCAATGAAGACTTAATTGAACCTAATATCAACAATGAAACTTCGAGTGATCCAAATATCATCAACATACAGTAAAATTATATTAATATATTCATATAAATGTTGAAAATACAAATTAGGATCATATTTGCATCTTTCAAATCCTAGTGATAGAAGAAAGTTTTCCATCTTGGCATACCAAGCCATGGGAGCTTGTTTGAGGCCAGAGAGATACTTCTTCAAACTGAAAAAAAGTGAATTATTATGAATGAAACATTTAGGTTTTTACATATAAATATGTTCATGAAGGTCACCACGAAGAAAATCACTCTTCACATCGATATGGTGCACCTCCCATCGTTGAGATGCAATAATGGCCAAAAATAGCCTGATAGAGTGCATCTTTGCAACCGATGCAAATGTATGTATATAGTCCACTCCATGGAATTGAGATAATAATTTGGAAACTAAACTGGAATTATAATTTATATCAGAACCATCAGCAACCATTTTTTTCCTACAAACCCACTTACATTGCACTAGTTTCCTCTTGGAAGGTAGAGGAACCAACTCCCAAGTTTCATTGTCTTGCAAAGACTTGCACTCTTCTTGCATGGATGTTTTCCATATTGGATAGTGTCATGATTATTAATATGATTTAGGATCATATACAACCATCATAAAACACCTCTATGGAATATTTGAATCATAAGTGGAGAAAGCATTTTGAAATAGAGATCTAGTCTTCCTGGAGTCTAGTGGATCTCCAACAAGATCACCAGCTGCTTGTATGGTTTTCTTATCACATTTTGACCTTGGGTGAGTCATGATATGCATGAATTTCATAATATTCATATTCCATATCATAATAATAAAAATCATATAAGTAATCATCACTTACATCATCATTGAGTGGAGGGTGTGAGAAACCCCCCTTGACTAGTTCGATCTCTTGCATGGATTCTTCTTTAAACTGTACACTTCTCTCAATGAAAATATTAAGAGATTAGGGATCAGAGAGATTTTATCCCTTTTCATATTCAGTATATACAACCATTATGGACTTATTTCTTTCAGGTTTCAATGCATTTATCTTCTCTGAAGGAATTAAAGCCCAAGCCTTTGAGCCAAAAACCATGAAATGAGAAACACTGGGCTTGTGAGCACTCCAAGCCTCAAATGGATTTTTCTCTTCCAGTAATTTATGTGTAAATATATTATGAAAATATGAAACACAATTTATGGCCTCATCCCATATCTTTGGAGACAAATACTTAGCCTCCAACATGCATGTGGCCATCTCCTTCAATGCTCTATTCTTACGCTCTGACAAACCATTTTGTTGAGGTGTCTAAGGCACATAATGTTGCATTTGAATTACATTTTCCTGACATAGATGTTGTAATTTCTCATTAATATATTCCTTTCCATTATCAGTCCTTAAGACCTTGATCTTCCTCCCTCTTAATTTATCAACCAAAGCTTTAAAATCTTTGAAGACCTCAAATACTTCAGATTTTAACTTGAGAAATAAGCTATGAATGTTAAGGAATACCTTGAGTTTCAATAGGAGGGTGTGGGAAGAGGTACTATAATATCATGATGGATCAAATAAATCACTTGGAAAGCCCTTATTTCCTTCCCCTTTTCATACTTGCACTCTGCATGCTTCCCAACAATGCAACCCTTGCATGTGCCTTTGGAAAACTTGATTCTTGGAAGCCCTTCAACCATGTTTTATTTTCTTAATTCTTGAATACATATGCAGTTAAGGTATCCAAGCCTCTAATTCCATATCTTTCTAGTATCATTGGCATGTGACAGGAGCACATTCCCTTTGGACTAAGGAAGAAAGTGGGAAAACATGTACATCCTCGACTCATGATCTACAATACCCACTGCAACAACTTGGCCTATAGAAAGTTTTGATATTTCCACATCTTCTTGAGTAAATGTTACTCTCTTGGTTGAACGTGTATGTGTCATTTTATATACAAAGAGTAGGTTTGTTGTAATATTAGTAACATACAACGCATTGTTTAAGTACTCATTGTTAAGGTCGATCCTTCCAATCCCTTTGGCTGGGATCTCAAATTCATCGTCCATGAGGATGTATGGACCACTGTATGGATGTAGGGAAAATAACGAGTCTTATATGGAAGCCATGTTCCTTTAGGAACCTGAATCTATTGTTAAGGAGGAATATCTAGAATATCCAGCAACCAGTGCATGGCATATATCCTTGTTTTAAGAAGTTGAAGCACCATCTTTCTTCCTTGTGCCTTGTGACAGGGGGATGTTGTTCTTCTCAAGGTGTTGTGCCATCATGTCAATGGATTTATTCATGAATGCACTCTTTGGATGGAAACCTTTGTGACAATAAGTGCATTTTCTCTTCTCTTGCTTCTTCTTCTCTTTGTCCTTACTAGGATTCAAACCCCCATCAAAATATTTGGGCTTCTCATGCTTCTTCTTCTCTTGTTGCTTCAAATATTTGGGTTTATTATTACCTTTGGCTTGATTCAAAACACCTGTAACAAGTGTTTCATCCTTGGTTTATTTTATGGTACCCATTTGAACCACCTCGTCTTGTTCTTGAGTCAAAGACTCCATGAAGTCTGCCAAGGTAAGAATTCTCCAATTTTGACCTGTTAGCTTGCCTGAGTGGAATGTCAAAACAAAAACTGAATATTCAAGCCCTAGATTTGAAAGAATGGACAAGATCAGATTCTCTTCTTTCTTCTCAATTCCACATTGTTTCAACTAGAGTACCAAGGATTTGAACTTGGTGAAGAAATCCTGGATCGTCTCAAAGTAAGTAGGGATCAATGTGATCAACTCATTTTTGAGATGGTGTCCTCTCATATCATATATATTCCCAAAGAGTGACTCAATATTGAGCCAAACCTTAGTTGGCATAGTAATACTGTCTACATGAAATAAAATATCTCTCAAAATACTAATACAAATCATATCGAATGCCTCATGCAATCTGTTGAAGTACTTAGATTTCTCCACAGCATATTTGGGCTTGTTCTCTATTCCCATGGTTACTCCATAGAGGCCTTTAAAACTCAAATGGATCACCATTTCTAAAATCCATTCAAAATATTTGAATTGGGTAAACAAGACATCAGTTTTCTCCATTTCTTCTTGCGCACTGAGTGACAAAGACATTAGAACTACCTGCAATGCAAACACTCTAATTTTTCTGGAAGAGACTCTAGATATAAAATAAAGCTCTCTGAATTTGAATTCAATCTCCACATATCTCTGATACCACATGAAAATATGATTCACAACAAGATCTAGGAGCTAAAGGAATCCTCATAAATCAATAATTTCACAAACTATGAAAAAAATAGTGAAAAAGATCAATATTAACACATAGAGATGGTGCCAATAACTGAATCTATTATTGTCCAACATGTAAATATGTATGGAAATTTTTTATAATACAATAGGAGAAAATATTTATCCTTCGGATCCAAATTGGAAGCATACATCTGGCGGGCTTAGATTGGACCTCAAACCACCTCAAACGATCACGAATGGAGTCATGTGAACATGGGTGAACTATTCTATGACATGAATAAGGCTAGGTTAGGCATGGTGGAACACATGGATGTGTGGGAGTGGATCTAGGAAACAACTAATGGTCCGAAAGAGCCAAAAACACTCAAATACAATGCATGGGAGCTTCTGGTCAAACGAGTTCCATGCTTTAAGGAGTGGAAGAAAACCAAGGACCAAACTGGCATTAATGAGAGCACCTGATTCTCCTAAATGATAAAATGTGAGCGCTTGGGTGCATTAATGAGTGCCAAACCCCCAAATACCTTGCTAGATGAACATAACCAAGGTTTAAACCATATAACATAAGTGGAAAAAAAATGAAAGTGTGTCCTAGTTGGTATGTGATCATGGTACTAGGTGGTATGATGTTCTAACACAAGTGAACTCAAATTATAAAGAATGCATCATTTAACTATAAATATCCATGCAAAAGTTATTATTATAAATTGTTCATGGATGGCACTAAGTGTGAAGGAGTAAAGACATTCAATTAGCCTCCTAACTTTATGTTCATACACTCACACGTATTTTAGTTAGTTCAAATTTAGTTTAAGGCGGTGAACTTTCAATTAAATATAATTATGGAAAGGAGGGCACATATCGTGTGCATGATGAAGAATCCTAAGTGCCATCTTGGCACTAACACAAGGGAGGTTTCTAATTTTTGCATGGAGGCAATTCTAGTTTACTCTCCTCCTTTTGTATGTGCCATGTGATGCTTCCAATAGTTTACTTGAGCCTCCCATTTGCTACCTTCTACATGCTAGGTGTTTTCACTTGTTATTAAATTATTGGGAACTTGGAAAGTTTATTACAGTGCTGTATTAGATCTCTCTTATCTACAGTTGAGTTGATATCTGTTATCAGGAAATTGTAATGTCCCCTTGCATCATTTTGACTAAGGTAGGGTACCTTAACAAATTTGGGGGCCTCTAAATTTTCCCCTAAAAGTCATGTTACAAATCCATAACAAGTAAAATGAATGTGCATAACATAAACAAACATACAGAATGGAAATAAAATTGATCCACACACATCTAACATGCAATTTCCAGCAAAAAAATTGCATGCATCAATTAAAAAATTTCATAACAAAATACAAGAAACCACTTATCTTAAACAATAGTGGTCTAAAAAACTAGTTGCGTGAGAAATATTTTTCACCCAACTGTAGGCACTCTGTCCAGCATATACTTTTTATAATGAGATTCCACCCCAAGTTGGATTATGAGGCCACTGGGGTGAAGGAAACACCTACGGGGTTCTCTCTCACAACTCACAACCCAATTTTCTCTCTATTTTTAAACAATTTCTCATACACAGCTCTGCAAGGGTTTCACTCAACTCTCACAACATTGGATTCCACAATACCTACCCCACAAACACCCTTCTTGGCTCAAGAATCCCCTTCACCAATCCACCATTATCTTGGGAAATCCATCTTACTGAGTGCTTCCTATGTGTGCATAGAAGAATACCAATCCGTTAATATTGTTTGAGAACCACTTGCAGCCTCAATTCAGGGCTTCCCAATAATGTAACAACATAATAACTCAATGTTTAATGGTTCCTATCTTTGCCATCCTCTCTGCTCACCTACAACCATCAATTTTCCCTTCCAAATATGTTGTCCTAGCTCCAAATTCCAATTTCTTGGTTAAAAACAGTTGCTAAAACTTGTGAACAACAATGAAGAGCTCTTAGAAGGTAAATATGGATGAAATAATGAGAGAATGAGGGTTGACTGCAAGGGATATTAGAAAATGGTGAAAAGGAAACGGACATTACTTCTAACATTAGAAGAATGGAATCCTTACTACTGTAGAATTACTTTTGACTTGTGACAAAACTGTCCAAAAGTGCAGTCAACCTCATGCTTCAATAACTAGATGAGGTGACCTTTCCCACCAACCTCACACATGCATTCAATAATTGGAAAATAGTAAAAAAGGGAGATATGTGGCTTATTCAAATCACATGGCATATTTTTGGGTGAGTTTTAAGGTAGCCACTTGGTAGAAAATGAAGAGTTTCCCTTAGGCTCCCTTTCCTCTTCCCCTATGGTGGAAACATATCCCCTTTGGTGATATTTACTGAACCATTATTCGACCATTTTATTATTTACACACATAATATTTACATATGTTTCGAGTAAGCATAACAAGAA
Organism: Pseudotsuga menziesii; assembly: GCA_001517045.1. Lineage (NCBI taxonomy): Eukaryota > Viridiplantae > Streptophyta > Pinopsida > Pinales > Pinaceae > Pseudotsuga > Pseudotsuga menziesii. The sequence goes on along the minus strand of LPNX010967206.1, from coordinate 157,683 downwards.
AACCATATGGTGCAAATAATAATATTTACATCACATATTCCTATCCATTCACTAGTCGATCCTTGGCCTTGATCTCCTCACAAGGAATTCAAACTAGAATATTTAAATCATTTACACAATTTAATTGAATACATTACACGAGTCAAATTGGGTGGCATTGCATCAATCTCCTTATGTGTTGTAAGCCATTCTGTGCAAATCTATCTATCATACTCAAAGATTTTTTTGTTTTTCCATCTTCTGTGTTTGGGGATTTTCCCAAGGTATATCTTGTATCTTATGGTTGAATGATCTATGTGTCTGATTTATTTATGAGATTAATACGTGCTGAAATTGATTGATAAAAGTTTTAAAGTTCAAGCATCTCCAATTTTTCTCAAACTTTCACACTTTTAACTTTAAATCTTTAATTGCAGAATTATTGAACGCTAGAATCGAGATAACATTCAATCACACAAATTATTCATCCACAACACAATATGTACCTTGAAAAAATCATCAAAATAATGAAGATGAAAAACCAAACAATTCTCCAAAGTATAATATGATAGATCAAAGAGACCGTCTTTTACAAAGATATCAGATTGCTTTCAGCACACTAGGTGCTAGAGAAGAGATAATATTGAGCAATAGAGAATAGAGATAACTATACCAATTTTCCATGTGCCCAACACATTAATAACAAGCCAAAAACGCAGCCATGCAATCTATAGTGAATAGCTACATGATAATAATGCACACATACACCACAACAGTGAATTTTCTTCATGAATAATAATTCCCATGCATTGGAATCTCCATCATGCATAATATATGTACCATGCCTTTCATATTTGACATTAACTAGAGCTTAACTGACCTCGGAGTGAACTCGTCATCTAACTGAAAGTATGAACACTAAGTTAATGTGATAACTTAAATTTCATGGTTCTTTAACTCAAGTGTCGTCATGAGAACACTTAATTAATTGAAGTGCCATCTTTTGATTAACTTAAGTGCCATCTTTTATTTAAACTAAAGTGTAATTAATGCAAACACCTTAGTTAACTAGTCCTTATTTATTGACACTTAGTTAACTATTTTTAATTTAATCATGTTGATTGATTTACACTGGAGTGATCATTGTGAGTTCATTTTTAACTAAAGCACACATTGTAGTTTTAACTGAAGCTTACAATTTGAGTTCACTTAGTCATCTATATGGGCAATTCAAATCCTCTTTTACTAATTATATATTTATTGCTAATCTCTTTATCTTTTACCTTTCTACATGGTCAATATGTGTTAACTTTATTTATTTAGCATGTCATATTATACTTAGAATAATTGTCGCATGCTATGATAATATTATATAAATCTTGGATCATAAAGTCATATGCTAAAGTAATTCACTCTAGAGGTGGCTAGTCTCTAGAGGAGACTTAATAGATTTATCCATCTTGAATGACCATGGTTCCTAATATATCACATAACATTTATGCTTCAACATGAAAACCATTTCACCTCTATTACTTGAGTCACACCCCAAGGGTACCCACTATAATTGGGTATGCATGAGAATCATAACTTGATATACTCAGAAGTCCAGTGCTATAAATAGAGGTCCAATTCATAGGTACCATATGATAATCATGCTTTATATTACTCACAAGTATGACTTGATATTACTCACAAGTACACAACATTGTACTACAATACTTTACAACATCACCACCTCAACACATGAGGAATACGACTTGATATTACTCACAAGTTCGGAGAATGATTCTTTATGTTGTACATTTAAGAGTGATGTGTATGTGTGATTTGTTATTTTAATTATAGATATATCTAATGATATGTGCATGTGATAAATTAATCAATAAGTTAGTTATAGATATGTTGATGAGTTATGTGGAATGCCATAGTTGGTTAAGATGATGTTTGTCGAAGTGAACCATCTATCGGATTTACTGACTTGTCAAAGTTATATTTATTGAAGATATTGTTGTTTTTGGATGGAAATATTCCCCTTCATTATAGCAAAAACTTGGTTCGTGCAGTCCCCATAGTTACTTTGGGTGAGACTTCATCTACCTTATAGGTGTTGTCAAAAGGGGTAAACCCATTTCAATTTGGTATCATGGGTGTTTGTTGGTATGTCATTGTGTGGACCTGGGTCGAGCTAATATTCTACCAACAACTGGTTTTGTTTTCAGGTGAACACGGTAGTATCAAAAAATTGAAGTGGCTCAAGATGAATGACTTTGGAGTGTTGAGGGGATGTTGGCCCTATGAAGTTTTTGGAAATTTTGGTTAGCAATTTTGAAGAAACAATTTTGGGTGTGAATGGGGTTGTAGTGAAGTGTCTCGACGAAGTTGACATCTCCAAAGAAGCGGCTAAGATTTCAGAAGATAAGGGTGTTTTGAAAAAGTCCAACTAAAAGGTTGGTTAGGTGGTTAGGAATTGTTTCCACTAACATTAACGAGATGGGTTAGTGGGAGCGAGGGTGAAAGGATATGAAGATCCTATAAAAATGTAATGGGACGAGATTTTTTGGGTTCGATAGTTTTTGGAGAGAACATACATGTTCTGTGTGAGTTGATGTAATGAGTTTTTGTTGATGTTGAATTGTATAAGAGTCACAAATTTGATTGGTGATATGCATCAGGTGTGCGCAAATCTATTGTAATGGGTTGTTAAAGAGAGGTATGTAGTATATGTGTGTAAACAAAATCATTATTTCTACGACATTTAAAAATAACGAACCCTTTTGTTTTTTTCTTGTCTTGGGTTTCCACTTTAAATATTAAGTGTCAATTATGTTATGATGTGCATGTGTGCTCCATTATTTTAATTACTGATGTATGCAATGATAAGTGAATGTGTTAAATGAATCAATAATCTAGTTATAGATATGTTGATGATTTGTGTCAAATGTCATAGTTGGTTAAGATGATATATGTCAAAGTGAACCATCTGTCAGAGTTACCGACTTGTAAAAGTTATATTTATTGAAGATACAATTTTTTTTTATATCAAAATGTTCCCCTTCCTTGCCACAAAATATGGTTCCTGCACTCCCTCTAGGTACTTTGGGTGAGAATTCATCTTCATTGTAGGTGTTTTCGAAAGGATAAATCCCTTCTGGTATTGTGGGTGTTTGTTGATATGGCATTGTGTGTACCTAGGCCGAGGTAAGATCACATTAACACGTGGTTCTGTTGCTGGGAATTTTTTTCGTAGTTGGACACATTTGTATTCAAAAACTAAAGTGGATCAGGATGATCCACATGTGAGTGTTTGAGGTATGTTGGCCCTATGAAGTTTTTGAAAATTTTGGGCACTAATTTTGAAAGAAAAAACATTTTTGGATGTGAATGGGGCTGTGACGAAGTGGCTCATCGAATAGTACAAATTTGAAGAAGCAGATGAGATTTTAGGAAATAAGGATGTTTTGAAGAATTCCAACAAAAAAGTTGGTTAGGTGGTTATGAATGTTATCCACTTACATTAGTAGGTTGGGATAGTGGGAGCGGGGATAAAGGCTATGAAGAGACTATAAAAATGCAATGGAATGGGATTTTTTTGGGTTAGATAGTTTTTGGAGATAACATACATGTTTTGTGGGAGTTGATGTAATGAGTTTTTGTTGAAGTTGAACAATAGAAGAGTCACAAAGTTGATTGTTGATGTGCAATATGTGTGTGTAGATCTATTGTGATGGGTTGTAGAAGAGAGTTTTGCAAGTTGTGTGCACAGACATAAGTGTTCTTGATGCGACTCTTAATACTAACAAATGCTTTTGTGGTTTCTCCCATCTTGGGTTTCTACGTTAAATATTTGGTTTCGATGATGTTGTGATGTGTATGTGTGGTATTTTATTTTAATTATTGATGCATATAATTATAAGTGCATGTTATAAATGAATCAATAAATTAGTGATATCTATGTTTATGAGTTATGTGAAATGTCATAGTTGGTTAAAATGATCAATGTCAAAGTGAGCTATCTATCAGAGTTACTGACTTGTAAATGTTATATTTATTGAAGATATAGTTTTTGCTGTATGGAAATTTTCCCCTTACCTTGGTGTAGAAACCCGGTTCCCGCAGTCCCTATAGGTACTTAGGGTGATACTTTGTCTACATTGCAGGGGTTTCCGAAAGGGATAAACCCCTTCCATGTCAGTATCGTGGTTTTTTTTTTGGTATGTCATTGTGTCGACCTAGGTCAAGGTAATATTGTGCTAACATTGATACCGGTCCACATTTTTCTCTTTCACATCTTTTCTATAAAGTTTTGAAATAAATTTTTCTATCTTTCTAGGGATTCTAAGTCTTGGGAAAATTCCTCCAATTCTTCTGATGAGGAGGTCGACATGGAATATATTTTTGTTCTGGTAGAACATGTGCAGTAGGCTTGGGTTCCGGCATGTCAATAGGAGTAGAACATCCATGCAGATCAACAATAGTGTTGTCTTCAACAACACATTCAACTCATGTCTCTTCTATGACACCAATCTCATCGATCTTCTCAATTCTTTCCATAAATGGTTCTAGTGAATTAGTAAGGTACCTTCAGCAACAAATAACACTTTCCTAGTGTTAGTAAAACTAGGTGAAGCACCATCATATCCAGGACTCACTCTTGGTGGCTTCAATTCAGGGGTAATATGAACAATAATATCATGTCGATTATTATCATGTCCTCATCCAATATATCCCATTTTTCTTAATATTCAGAACTTAATACCTATACTATGATTTTCAAATATATAAGAAAAAATATCATTAGTAGACAACAAATCAATTTATGAACAACATCATCATAGACATATTTATTATAATTAGCTAGTTCACAAACAACTAGGCTACAAACAAGGGAATCAAAGGTGGAATAAGTAATGGGTAAGCCTTTCAGGTCAACAAAAACACTCTTTTGCTCGATAGTCAGTACCATGACAATATTTTTCTCAGTGACTCACTGCTCAACAACTTTCTTCACAACAATTTGCATTCTACAAAACTCTTGTTCAAGACTATGGTTGTAATCATGTAATCCCTTAATAGACTTATCCCTCTCAATCAGCTTTTGTAATATAGCATCATAATCTTCTTTCAAATTTTTATATTCATCAAACAAGATATTGTTATATTCTTGAAGAGGAGAAACTTCTTCACGAAGCTCATAAAAAAAGGCATGTAAATGGGAAACCTCATTAGCTAGTTGGGTATTATCTTATTCCAGTCTATCAATTTTCATTTTCAAGCCATCAATATATTCATGAGAGAGGGATTTCACCTCTAGTTACAAGTATCCAATTGAATTTGTATTGTTCCCAAATTCATTTACCAAACCCTGTAAGATGGTCTCCATGGAGACAACAATTTTTTTTATATTTCTCATCAAACCACTAGAAAATGCTAGTTTGAAAAAGGGAATCCTCATCTTCCATTTGGGTATGGGTTGTCTCTGATTATTTTTTTAGTTGTTGATTTTCATCCTACTACTATTCAACAACATTATGTAGGTATTCCACTTCCTAGCAAATTTGATTGATATTATTCTAAGGCAATGTCATTATTTTCCTAAATCTCCTAAAGTTTCTGGAAAACCATAGGAAATCAATATTCGATGGCTCAATATATCTATTACCCAAAGGAAATAAATCCAAGTTCAAGTCACCAATACTCAATTCTCAATCGACAACCTTTATAGATTCACCAAAGTAGACATCTATGAGATGCAATTCAACCATCTTATTGATTCACCATTTAGTAAAACCCTTAGGTTTTTCACATGACAAGATCGTCTCTAATAGAAAAACTACTATCACTGGATACTTCGTTAACCATGATAAATGTTAACCAAAATTCGATATTATTCACAAGTCGAGCATCCAATCGAATATCAATACACCTCCAAAATACATCTAGGGAATTGTAAGTATGCAGAAATAACACTTAGTACATTTCCATAACTCATTATATAGGGAAACCACTATTTACCATTCACCTGACGGTTACATCTCTATTCCCAGAAAAGTTGTCTTACCCAGATCAACAATGCGTCGAGACTGAAATACCTAGAAAATTCAGATCATGCCAAAGTTAGGGTATGATGGTCAAATTCACTAATTCAAAATTATATTTGACCCAATAAATGCATATCATCAAAATCAAAATGAAAATATTCTCATTCTACAAAATCCAAATCATTAACACCGTCGAGCTCTAACACCATGTTGAATCAGGAAATAAATAGCAAAAATAGAAAAGAGATTCCTGGAATAATGGTGGGGTCAATAGACATTGATTAGCACTTAAGAATAGGATCAATGATCAATAATGTGATGAGAATTGTGATTATAGACCAACAAAGAATGCTATCTATAAATAGGTTTGGGTAAAATCCCAACCCAACAATCACGGGATCAAAGGTTCCTAAAAGGTGGATTAACATATCCAAGGTAATTATTATTGTCCATATATCATGGCATGGAGCACCCAAAGTGGACATATTTAAGTCATATATTAGTTGGTGTTTGACACCCTTCAACGGTAAACACCCTTGGCATTTCACTCCCTTCAACGGTCGAGTCCATTCATCTGACAAGGTGATGTACTAATGAATCACCTTGTACTAATGTACTAATGTACTAATGTACTAACGGTCGAATCCATTCATCCGACAAGGTGATGTACAAGGTGAAAGGTTCCAACATATATTATATGATATAAAGGATATATATTTTCATGAAGAAAATAAGTATTATCTTTTCAAGGAAAGGTTTGAATATATTTTTAGAGTTCACTATATTAAGAACAATGTGTCTTTAATAAGTGCAGGACAAATGAAGATACTTTTGAATGCTAGTAAGTGTTTTTTTCTTATGGTTATCAAACCAAAAGAGAAATATGTATTAGATTCCATTTAAGGTTGTGATATAGTTCATAAGAATGAAATATTTAAAATCATTTATAATTATGATGGGGTGTTTCATGAACCTGATGGGTTTCCTCCCAAAAGTTAGATTGAAAATGATATTTATTTGCAGCATGATGCTCCTCTTCCTCACATTGGTATGTATAGGTCATCAGTTAGAGAGAATACAAAGATTAAAAAAGAAGGTTTAGGAGTTTCTCAATAAGATAATCATAAGGCCAAGTAATTATCCATGCAGATATCCAATTTTATTTGTTGCTAAGAAAGATCGAACATGGAGGATGTGTGTTGACTTTTAGGCACTGAACAATATCATAGTAAATAATTGATAACCTATTCATAGAATTGACGACTTATTGGATCAATTGAAAAATGTTGTCGATGTATCTAAGCTCAATTTGAAAAGTGGTTACCATCAGATTAGAATTGCAAATAATGATGTGTGGAAAACTTATTTCAAAACCAAGGAGGGTTTGCTGGAATGGTTAGTGATTCCATTAAGTTTATGCAATGCTCCTGCAACATTTATCCAAGTGATGAATGATGTTTTCAATCCCTTTATTGATGATTTTTTCATTGTATACTTAGATGACATTTTGGTTTTTATTCACACTTGGAAGGATCGTGTAATGCATTTTAAGCAAGTAATTGATGTGTTGAAAAAGGAGAAGTTATGTGTAAAATTGTCTAAATATTAGTTTTGGAACGACCTCTCTAGTGTACTTGTGTTGTGTTGTAGGGGATGGTTAGTTGAAGGAAGATCCCTAAAAGGTTGAATTCATATTAAATTTTCCCAATACAAGTACTATGATGGAATTTAGAATCTTCCTAGGGGAAGTACAATACTATAGGAAATTTATTGCTAATTTTTCATATATAGCTTCTCCTTTGCATGCATTGACAAGTATGAAACAAGTATTTCTTGGGGAGGCAAGCAATATAAATCCTTCGAGACATTGGAAGCTAAATTAAGTACAACACCAATTTTTACAATGTCGGATTTGCAACAACCTTTTAATATACAGAACGATGCAAATGGATATGCCCTGGGAGGAGTCTTGATGCAGCAAGGTAAAACTATTTGTTACCACTTTGAAACATTTACACAAGTAGCAATTGACTATTTTTCATATGACAAGGAAATTTTTTCATTAGTACAAAGTGTGAAAAACTGGAAGCATTACTTAATTGGAAAGGAAACAATAATACATATAGACCATCAATCATTACAATATTTGCAATCACAATCAAAGATACAATAATCAAGGCATTTTATATGGATGTGTTTCTTACAATAGTTTAATTTAGTAATAAAATAAAAGAAGGGTATACATAACAAAGTTATAGACATGTTATCAAGACCAATAATCAATGCATCCATAATAAGACATACTTCTTTAGATCGTGAATGTTTTGTTGAACAATATGCTCGAGATGATGATTTTAAGGATGTGTATGAAGCTATCATTAATGGAAATAATAATGAAAGTGAATTATAATGTTCACAACAATATATTGTATCATCATGGAAAACTTTCTATACCCAGGGATGAAATAGCTAACGTAATTACGGAGGCCCATACATCACTCATTTTTGGTCACTTTGGGGTAGGAAAAATAGTAGCACAATTGTAAACATATTTTTCTTGGCCTCAAATAAATGATATTGTTTCCAAGTATGTAAAAGTGTGTGTGTGATATGTTCTGCAATTAATCCTAATAATAGGAAGTTTGGTTTGTATACACCTCTGTTGGTATCTTCCCATCCTCCATAAACTGTGTCCATGGATTTTGTGGGAGGTTTTCCTATGTCTATATCAAGTAATGGTAACTTGTATGTTGTGGTGGATGGGATGAGTAAGATGTGCATTCTAATTCCATTAAAAAAGAAAGAAACAACTAAATAGACATCAAAGTTGTTGTTTGACAATGTTTGGGTTCATTTTGGACTACCTAACGCTATTGTATCTGATTGAGACTCTTGGTTTCTTGGAAATTTTTGGTCTTCTTTATGGGGTGGATGGACACTAAAATTAAAATGAGCACTAATTTTCATACACAGTCTGACAGAAAAATAGACATAGTAATTAGAATAGCGGTACTTTATCTTAGATGATGCTGCACTAAACATCCTAAGTTGTGGGGCGAACAACTGCGTTATGTACACCATGCCTATAATCATGACATGCATTCTTCTACTCAAATAAATCCTTTTGAAGTATTGAGTATTTTACTAAGTCACCTATGGACTTTTCATTTGGGGAAGAAGGTGTAGTGGATGGAAATAATGATGCTGATAAAGCTAAGAAGTTCATTCAAAGGATACAACGGGTACATTATGAAGTACATGAATAATTGGGAAGAGAGAATCCAAATACAAGGCGAGGAATGGAAAGCATAATGTATATCATCAATTTCAAGTTGGTGATTAGGTTTGGTTATACACCAATAAGGATAGAATAACAGGTGAAGGTAAAAATATTAAACCAATAAAGTAAGGTCCCTTCAAAATTTTGGATAATATTGGTACTAATGCTTTAAGTTTAGATATGGCATCTTAATTCAGTAGTGAATGTTGAGAATTTGAAGCTTCATGAACCTCCTATGCTTATGGAGGATAATGAATATGTTAAATTCCTATTGTTGATGATTTTGCACCCAAGTACTTAGATGAGTTTTAGGAATATGTTATCCTTGACAGAAGAACCAAGACCTCACGTTGAGGTGATGTGGAATATCTTCAAGTTGGTATTAAAGTGGTATATCCAAGAAAAGAAAAGTCGGTGGATACTGGGAGAGTAAGGAATATTTACATTCACTTGTTTATTGATTCATGCTTTTGGAGGTACAAAATCTTCCAAGTGGGGAGGAACGATCTAGTTGGATTTGTGAACGCTCAATTTTTAATAGTCTCAAATGTTGAATAGTCTCTTATATTTAATATTGCACTCTGAATAGTATTAAATTTTTTTGGCCAAGAAAATTGCACAAGGAATAATTTGTCGCGCAAGCGCAAGAGGAAAAGCGGGCACACAATGGAGAAAGGCAAGTAAGGGAAGAAGCACAAACATAGATTAGATGAAGTTGCGACGAGGATCGCTGCGACAAGGAAAGGAAGATCCGAGTCGGTGGAAGAGGCAAGTAGAAGAGTTAAAATGGAACAGGTACAAACCAATGGAATATTGCTAAGGACGAACCGGAAGAAGGATAAAGGATAATTTTGAGGCTAGTTATGAATAGTACAAATAGGCTGAAAATGTTTTCATAGCTAGTTAAAGCTATGGTTAATGTCATATAGGAATTTTGGTGGCTAGGGATGGGTCAAAATTAATATAATTACAGATATTTTGTAGCTAATTGCGTTTGTAATAACTAAGCTATACTCAATCGACCCTTCGCGGTATTATAAATACAATAAGTAGGAGAAACCCGCTCTATATTGTTGGCTCTTACTGGGTAGACCCGGGTTTATTGTAATGTACCAAAAAAACCCCTAGCTCACTGGCCCTTTCGGTGATAGACCATGGAACGCCCTGAACTCTCACCCAAAGTGATCCTAATGGGTTGGCTGAAGAATCAGGTTTCCTCAACCAGGTTCTGAAGCATCCTAGGTTTGCGTGAATCTTATTAACCAGCAGGGTCTCTCCGCAAGTCCCTGTAACTTTCTTCTGCTCGGGCTCTATGACAGGATTGACTCTTATTGCACTGCCGCTTCCTGGACGACGCATGACTTTCTCTCTTACTCAACCCGTAACCTATGATATCTCACACCACAGCTCCTCCGATAGTGCGATATTTCCTTTCTGCGCTATGATACTTCTTACAAACAGACTCAAAGTGCTCATGCGCACACAAATCCCAGAGGCTTTCTCCTTGGGTATAATAGCTCAGTCGACCTTCACCAGGGTGTTAAGCAACTTCACTTAAAATTCCTATAGCTTAACCCACTTAACATCACTTATGTTCAACTCGTTGAACTAAGCATACAAAGTTACTTAGCACTGTGACTTTAGCTGGCGTGCATCAACACTGATAAAATATTATGCAGAATACTCAACACATTCAACTTATGTTTAACCTTCTTAGTTACTGTAAACTAAAGGATATCATACATGCATTCATTAATTGATAAGCAACATTCATGTAACGGATAACAGATAGCAAATACATAGAGCACAATCACATGAACAGTCGCACAACACATGGATTTTACTTGGTTCACTTCTAGGGCGGAAGCTACATCCACAGGAACTGTGTTTTATTATATCTTGAGAGAGTACACACAATTCTGCTGCAACCCATTATGCAGCTTGAGATCTTCTGGGAAACTCCACGCACATAGCTGGGAGCCCTTCTCTCTTAGATCTCTTCTATTTCTCTAATGCTTTCTTCTTACAATAACCTCTCTCTCTCTCTCTCAATCCCTGCAGATTGTTACATTCATGCTCAATGAGTCGGCTACTGGTTACGGTAAGATAACTACAGGTTTTACAGAACCAAAGCTCGACTCTTATCGATGGTTTTACAATACTGTTGACACCTTAGTATCAACTGAATAACTAACTCCCAACCATCTACTAGCTAACCTTTTACAATACAAAATACATGCTTAAATAGGTGGCCCGAAGGTCTCACCATGATACAACATTGTAGGCCTTTCCCAACAGTAACCCAAAACCCCAACTGTGACAGTCGGCCTATTTGTACTTTGAACTGCCGCTTGCTGGTCACACCCGCAGCTTTCTGCAGTCTTCCACGATTTCCACTACTGATCGTGGGTATGGGGCGCCACTTCCTCCATTGCTCCCCTTCTATCCTTTGTATTTAATACCTCGGCCCATTGCTCCTTTTCCATTTATGAGGGTAGTTGAGCCCTCTTGTTGTCGCCGATGCCTTCAATGCAGTGGTTGAGCTCTCTCTTCTTGGCTGCTTCAGGTACTCTTCCCTTTGACTTCCTTGTCCCGATAGTCATGATATTCGGCGCTGATCCGCAGCGGGAAACATGCTACGGTGTCGTTCCTTTACCATATCTCTTATATACTTTCCAAAACTATCTATCCTCCAAAAGTGGAAGCTTCTCCTATAGCTGTGGGGCCCTGCTCCAACAGTCCCCTAACACTTACTTGTGGCTCGACCCTGAGCCACTAACAACTAGCTTCTCTTGCTGTAGCTTCTCCTTTGCTTCCTGCGAAGTCCTTACAAATTTATCCTTGAGTCCTGCGACATCTTTGTCCATAGTTTCGACACAGGCTTGTGTTGCTTTCTCCAAAATAGTGTTAACACTTTCCTTAAGTGAAGCTCTAGGATAAATGGCAGACCATTTATAGGCTGCTAACTTTGTTGCAATGACCTCACCTCGTGCTACCTCGATCAGGGTTGAACCATTCACCTCAAATTATATCAGAGCACTTGTCTGAACAGATTCGTCAAAGCCCCGAGACCTCCCTTATGTCTCCTCTTGTTCTCTAGATACGATCCGCTTTTGATTTCTATACGAGTGTGTCCTTTTTCCAGTTTTAATGTAACTACCTTCTTTGAGATTTTCTGTATCTCTCTCATTTTCAACTTCTCTGCTTCATTCCTTTCCCTTTTCCTTTTGTTTTTCTGTGTCTCGGATGCCTGTTTCTTGGTCCTTTTTTCTTTCCATGAGATCTTCTGGGAAACTCCACGCGCACAGCTGGGATCCCTTTTCTTTATTTTTCTCACTTTTACTTACCTCCTCTTCCTTTTTCTCTGCTCTAAGCTGGACTCTTCTACTATCTAAGCATGACTCTTCTTCCTTGACGTCTGTCTGACCTGTGGTGTACCTAATTTCACAACCCTGGGCGGCATCGTCATAGCAAACCAATGGCCACCTTGTTGGAATCGTCGCACAACATATTCTAAAGGTTCCTTCTCGGACATAAACCACCTGGTGCAATACTATGGGTTGGTAATGGCTGCGAAAATAGGGAAAACCAACACTCTATAACTGGAGTATCTCTACACAGGGAAAACTCTTCAAATTTATCTATAACTCTCAAAACTCGCAAAAGTAACCCTTCTATTTGAATGATCTGTGTATATATATTGAAGGTGATAATCTCTGAAGAAATGGTCACTTAGACTGGACCTGTTGGTGGCATTTATTACATGGATAAGGTAACATCTGTCGTCCCAATTATCATTAAGTGCTGAAAATCCGATCAGATTTCCCTTGGAAATTGTGTGCAAGTTGCAGTCTTGACCAAGATTTACCAAATCTAGGACAATCACTTGTACTCTTTCCAAATCTAGGGCAACGTATACCTATCATATCTTGATTAAATTCTTGTCAGAAGACGAAGTGACTGGCCCTCTTTCCTTTTTCAAAATCATCCTCATGGAACGTGGAATATAGCAGTGATGCGATGTCATACAGCATCGTTCTGGAACACAATGTTGAAAACTCTGCAACGTCCTTTGACTTGTGCAACATAAACTTTGCTGCTGCGATTCCTCCTACTTAGACCTTTTTTTTTCTTTCAGGTGTAGACTAGTTATAGGTGCTATGTCTCCTTTCAACTACGCTGGACATCTGCACTAGGTGTGATGCCTCCTTTCAACTACACTGGACATCTGCACTTTTTAGTTCTCTGAGTGAGGGCTTAGAGGTCGAGTGGCTATCACTATAAAGATTGAGCCTACTACCATTAATCAAGGTAGGGACAAGTTCCCCATTTAGTTTACTGAGCTGAATGACACCTCCTTCTGTAACTTGCTGAATCTGATATGGGCCCAACCAATGCATCTTGAACTTCCCTATAATCTTAATAAACTTACTGTCATAAAGGAGCACTAGGTCTCCTGTCTCAAAAATCTTGCTCTTGATGTGCCTGTCATGCCAAGATTTTTCTCGTGTCTTCTGCACTTTTTGATGAAATCCTGCGATGAATCTGTCTTCTTCTAACGCAAGCAGCTACGCTAGTCTTTCATCCATCGTGTCTGTATCAACCATCTCGGTAATTTGAGCAATTCTTAAACTGGGATTAATATATTCTATAGGAACAATAGCCTCTTGTCCATACACCAAGCTGAAAGGTGTGTGTCCTGTAATTTTCTTGCATGTAGTCCTATAAGCCCATAATACAGAATTAACCTTGAGGTCCCAATTGTCTCTTTGGCTGTTACAGATCTTAGTAAGAGCATTTTCTAGAATCTTGTTAAAAGTCTCCACCTTAACATTAGCTTGTGGGTGGTAGGGAGTGCTATTATGGTGTTGTATCTGAAATTCCTCCGTCAAGGCCTCAATAGTGCGATTCAGAAAGTGTGTGCCTTGATCACTCATCAAAATTGCTAGACATCCATGTCAAACCCCAAAATTTTTGAAAAAATTAAAACTTTTTAAATATAGCATATAAACACTTTAAATGCAGTCATTAATGGTTTGATTAGTTTATGCTAATAGAATTGCACTGAATGATATTTACTTGTGTTTAATTTATATGATGAGTTTCTTGACAGTTACTAATTATTTTCTTTTTGCAACCGCAAGGGGGATTGCTATGACAGACAGGGCTTACTTAGCTACTAAGCTAATGCAGCGGTTTTTCTTTCTCTTACAGATACACAGGTAAAGTTCAGGTCGCTGCTAACAGATCTTTTAAAGTAATAGATAACCATTTGCTATACCAAATCATTCAGTAAAAAAATATAGATATATATACATGTTAGCCAGTCTATCCAGCTTTTACAGGTAAAGCTTTTCCTATAATATTTCCTTAAGATCTTATTGGAAGAAAATTGGTATTTACTTAGAGAAATGATAGCTGTTTTTCCTTTATAATAACAACATTAAGCATTTCTAAGAAGTATTGAATCATTTAATGAGTTATTGTAATGCAATCATAGAGATAAATATTAATTTTTATATAGTACAGTAAATAAAACTGGGTTATCATGTTCATACCCAATTTACTTATCTGTTGTTACTGCATCATGTCAAGTTACAATATGTTTTTCCAATGTGAAAGATCTGGAGTTAATAATATCTATCTACATACTTTTCTTACTTCCAGAAATTATAATATTTACTATCTAGTACACGCCTCTTCTTAACATTTAAAGATTTACCTTGAAGGGAGAACTACTTTTATTTCTAATACTGACAATTGAATAAAATCCAAAACATCTTAGATTGTAGTTCCAGACTATAGTGATTAAACTCAATTATGAGTTTCCAGATTATACCACCAACAAGAATAATATAAACCTCTTATTATACTATCAACTACACCATTCTTGTAAAACTTTGAGCATAAATATAACAAAGGTCTAAATGCTATCATAAGAATCTAAGTCTATTATGAAGTTGTTATCATCTTGGTAATAACAAGCAAAATAGACTAGAGTTTTCTTACTCCAATTTTATGGGTTATACAGTTTGAAAACTTCAAGTTAAAACCATATGAAGAGCAAACTGACAAGTCCTTTACCACCTATGCCAAGCTAGGGTAATAGGTAACTTAGTTTGTTGAAAAGTAAACAACTAAACATAACAATGCTTTACTATCTATAGAGTTAAAGAATTGATATATTTATTGTTTCCTCTTGAGACTAGGATAGTTAGTCCTATGGTCTTAAGTCTTATGAACCATGATAACTCAACAACACACCCCTATCCTTATAACCTTTATAATGCAAAGTTTAAATTGCATAGTTTATTATGCAAAGTCTTAACCTTAAGCGAGATCTTTAATGCAGAGATTACAATAATGCTAGTGTTAACATTATATTGCAAGCATAGTTTATTGTTTATAAACATAAATTCAAATGCTATGTTCGAACATTGTGAAAGTATAATATAATGCAGGAGTGTTCATAGGTTAGCAATCCTATGTAATCTCCATACGATGACTGTTTGGTAAACAAATGATTTGGAAAACAATAGTTTTCGACCCACTCTCATGCAAATAATTAAAGTGATGTCATGGTCGCTTCTCGACCATGCACTGGTGAATTATATCGTCGAGTCAACCCTAACATCCATCATTTTCTCCCTCGCCTTCGGGCTAGAAGGCTCTACAAACCCTCCTGGTTCGTTTTTTTGTTTAAGCTTGCTTGAGAGCAGCTCCAATGCTGCTTCCGTCCTTCATGTTTCTTCTCGGCTCCGTATGGAAGTCTGTATCTTGAATAATGGCAGTCGTAAGGTCGTGAAGAACCCAGGGTTTTTCTTTTAGGTTCCACAATCGACTCTGTCGCGGCGTTTGAGAGATCTTCGACTTGGTATTGACAGTCTTTCCATTGGGAAGGATATCCTTTGTCTTTATTCCAGCATGTGCTCTCACGGAGATAAAGGAAGGTTATGCTTCCTCGACTCTTGGTTATTAAACTGTTTATCGGTAGCTGCTTAACTTCGATCTCGCCGGTGAGTTACAGCTCATCATTTTAATTTACTTGTGAATACAGCTTACCCATAACATAATAGGGTTATAACTATGAACTGCTCCTTGTTTTGCAGGGTTGACCTCCTTGTTGCAGAGCGAAAAACATCAGGTTTCGACTAACAACTCCTCTCCGGTAAGCCTAGTCTCGACACGGTGTTCCCCTTGCTGGTTTACTTAGGACTGTTAGTCGAGGGTTTGTGTGACGTGATAATGAAGGTTACTTCAGCTCTGTTTTTAATCTTTGGTTGTAAGTTTAGAAAGGATTTTACAAACTCAACCCTTTGCTGTGCAAGGGTGTTGCGACCCCGGTCGTTATTGTAATTACTTGTCTTTTTTTTTTTGTTTTTTTTTTGTTTTTGCGTTAAGGTTTCTATAACAGAAGTATCGTATCAATGTATAACGACAATGGCTGTGAGCTTGCCAGTATCTGAGGTTGCGTCCTCTATACTCTGTTTACTCTGTTGTATTCTTAAAACCGTACAGGGTTTTTACCCGAGTTTTGAATATGGTTTAATATAAAGCCTTTCTGTATCTTGGCTTGTCTGTAAAATGCGTTTGTTTTATTTCCCAGCTCTATACAGTAATAAATAAATTCTATGTTTATAACCACATACTCTGTGGGTTTTGTGGTGTGGCCGTGGGTGAAATATTGTCTTTTCACACTATATTTTATTATATTTGTATAACTGTGTTTATAGGATTCAATTCCTAATTTGCTGTGGAGATTAAGTCAGTTGCTTAATCTGTTATTACAATTTTAACTGTGTTGATATCTATTATACTGTGTTGATATCTAAGGGTTAAATGAAAGATATCAACCTTAATAGATAAATTTGATGATTACTGTGCTGTTATTAAAGTAAATCTGGGTTATTTAACTATTAGTAACCCATATTTTTAATGATTTATTGTGAGGGTTATGTTCTTTGATTTACTATTTTTATAATACTTCTTTAATTATAAAAGTATATAGGGTTATACCCTTATACCAATATTGTATCTGTTATTACTATTTTATTTTATTATTATAGGTTGTGATACAATACTGTGATCCATTTTGTATAAAAGGGTTCTGTACATAAAGTACTTTTCAGTTTATTATTTAATAAATTTGTTATTAAGTTTCTTCCCTTACAGGTTTTATAATCCTAACTTCTATTTGTTCAGAAGTTATAAAAAACAAGTGTAATCCTTTTGAATTAAAAGGACCTATTATATTCTTACTAATTATTGCTATTGTCTTTTAATAATGTTTATTTATTTTAAAATGCACAGTGTATGTTTAGTTCGTAAATATACTTTGTTTATTTACACTCTAGTTATAAATAAAATAAGTTTTCATTTGTATAATCATATACTACTTGAATGTTATTGTTATACATAATGTATATAATGTTGATACATTATTGATAATAAAAGAATAATATTCTTTCTATATATTACTTATTTAAAATTATTTAGTGTATTCTCATATACCTATCTATATAAATAACTGTGTATATGTTTACTATAATTAAAATAGAACACCAGTTATGAAATATACTTAAACTTAGTTAAATAAAAGAGTATACAGTACTTAGATAATTACATTCTTAACTATTTTGTAGACTGATACAAATAGGATTCATCTGTAACATCAAACAGATAAATAACAGATACATACTTTATAACCTATTGTTAGTTTTGCTTTATTTAACTCTAAAAGGTTAAATCCTCTTTAAAACTAGAAAATAACAATCATAACTTAAACTGCAGAAATACTTAGTCTATCTTTTCATTTTTACAGCTAGTATTTTCAGAAAACAAAGATATAGTACTGAAACTAGTTTTTAAGACTGTAAAAAGATAACTTATGAATTTGGTGAAAAACACTAGTAGTAACTGCAAGTAAAATAGGGAACTTGGTTCAGAAGAATAGTACTTCTCGACACCGAGATACTGTGCTAGAGTACGGTCTGGTGATACCAGATGTGGAAAAACACAGTACTACTAACATATTTAACTTCTAATATTATGAAATACTAACTTTACTGAAACTAATTAATTATCCAAACACATAAATAAACATAACATGCATCCATTCATACTCAGTAAACATAAAGAAATAAATTATAGAACCTGTTTAAGCTGTGGACAACAACAGCAATGGGAGGCCGTTTCTCCCTACCAACTCCTGGAGAGCGCTCAAACAACGACTTATCAGGACCCCCGAGCTTGCTCTGGTCTCCCTGGCTGGAACTAGGTGCAGCAAATCAGATACCAGTCTTCAACTCAGTATTAACTCAGAACTATCAGTCAGTTCTCTCAGCCCAAATAGCTGTAGTAAAAATCAAGTTACTGCAGCAATCCACTTCAAAACACTTCCTTACTGTTTTTCCCTCTTTCCTCAATGAAATTCCTGAATAACATTCACCTGAATGAATTCTTTCTGGAATAAAATCTAAGCAGCCTCAGCTCTCTTCATTGAGTACTTTTTAAAAGATTGCCTAGGTCTTTGTTGGGTTAACTGTCATTTAATGGGCCACCTGCTCTGATTCCACTTTCTTGGGGAATCATGACCCCAAATATAGGGAAGTTTCCACTTGCAACTTAGGAAGTGTTTGAGGATGCTGCCACTTGTCTTTTGCCTTTCCACCTAGTTCCATCCACCAGTTTGACCAGTAACCTCTTTTTAACAGCTCTCCCATGCTGTTGTCTCCATAATTTATTTATTAATAATAAAATATTCTGAATTACACTCCATTAATATTGACTCTGCTGAGTCATCAATCCCTACTTAGGATTAATTTTAACATAATGTCTCAGAAATATAATAAAACAATTTACATAATTTACAAAAATTGGGGTATGTGACATACACACCCCCTTAAAATGTAACATCGTCCTCGATGTTACTTATTCTTCTTCCTCAGGAACCTCCTGGAACAGACTCGGGTATGCTTCCTGCATCTTACTTTCAAGTTCCCAAGTAGCTTCTTCAGGACTAAGGTGCTTCCATTGCACCTTCAGCTATTCAATTGTGCGGTTCCGCAGAGTAATTTCCCTCCTCCCGAGGATACAATTTGGTTCCACCAGAACTTCCCCTTCTGGTTCTACCTGTACAACGTTCCAATCAATCACATGAGTAGCATCATGAACATACTTTTTTAGAATAGAAATATGAAAAACATTGTGTACTTTTAAATTAGGTGGTAACGCTGGCTGATATGCTACTTGACCAACTCTAGATAAAATTTCAAATGGACCACAGTAACGTGGCGCTAATTTTGCACAACTCCCTAATCTTAGGGAGTTCTTCTTTGGTATTACCTTTATGAACACATGCTCACCCACCTGGAACTCTTTAGGGGTTCTTTTCAAATCTGCTTGGCTCTTTTGCCGATCCTGGGCAACCTTCAAGTTCTCCTGCACTTGTTTTACAATCTGTTCCATTTCTTTTAAATATTCTGGTCCCAACACTAATCTATCTACTAGATTATTCCAGTAGATAGGAGTGTTACATTTACGCCCATATAGAATTTCAAAAGGACTAAACTTAGCTGATGATTGATAATTATTGTTGTATGCAAATTCTGCTAAATGCAAGTAATCCTCCCACTTACCTGGTTGATCCTTGACATACATTCTTAACAAATCTTCCAACACTTGATTAACTCCTTCAGTCTATCCGTCCATCTGAGGATGGAAAGAAGTACTGAAATTCAATGTTGTGTTTAGTCCCTTAAACAAGGATTTCCAGAAATTCCCTGTGAATTTAGGATCCCTGTCTGAAATAATAACCTTCGGTACACCATGTAACCGAAAAATCTGTTTTAAGAAAATGTCTGCTATATTTGCAGCCTTATAAGTGGTTTTGACAGCAATAAAATGTGCTGCTTTACTTAATTTATCCACTACCACCATAACTGAATCATTTTGATTTTGATTTTTGGGTAATCCCGTAATGAAATCTAAGCTGATTATTTCCCACTTCCAACTAGGAATAGGAAAGGGTTGCAGTAACCCAGCTGGATGTTGATGTTTTGTCTTAACTTGTTGACAGTCCAAACATCTAGCTATATATTCAGCCACTTCAGATTTCATATTAGGCCAGAAATAATCTTTTCTCAACATAGTGACAGTCTTCTGGTAGCTTGGATGCCCTGAATAAGGGGTTTTATGCACTTCATCTAGAATCAACAATTTAACTTTAGACACATTTGGCACATACAATCTGTCCTTAAACAATAAAAATCCATCTTTATTTAGACTATAACCCTTAATTAGACTTTCTGTGGGTTCTTCCTTAGCTGTAGCTTGTAATTTTTGATAAATTTCATCCAATTTTATCCCTTCAGCTAGCTGTTCATTTAAATCAGAATTATAAGTACTGATTGTTGTTGTAAAATTCAGTTTTGCATTTCTGCTCAAAGCATCAGCTACTTTATTTTCTTTTCCTTTTATGTGTTGAATTTCGAAATCGTATTCACTTAGGAAGGCTAACCATCTTGCTTGCCTTGCATTTAAATTAGGTTGATCTAAAAGATATTTAAGACCCTTATTATCAGTCATTAAAGTAAACTTTCTGCCTATTAAGTGGTGTCGCCACATTTTTAAGGCATGAATAACAACAGTTAGTTCCAAAGCATAGGTAGCATACTTCTTTTCATGGATCTTTAGCTTCCTGGACTCATAGGCAATAACGTGCCCATCCTGAGTCAGTACTCCGCCTATACTGTCATTACAAGCATCGGTGCAAACCACGAAATCCTTATTGGGATCCGCTATTCTTAGAATAGGCGCAGTTGTTAATAAAGTTTTTAATTTCTTAAAGCTTTCTTCGCATTTTAAGTTCCAATCGAACTTCTTTCCGTTCTTCTGCAAAGAAGTGATTGGGTTGGCTATTTTTGAAAAGCCTTCTATGAATCTCCGGTAATAACCGGTGATTCCCATAAAAGACCTAACATCTGTTACATCTTTTGGTACTGGCCATTCTTCAATTGCCCTGATCTTTTCAGGATCAACCGAAATCCCTTCCTTAGTCACCACGTGACCTAAGTATTGGATTTCATCCTTGAAGAAATCACACTTACTAAACTTCGCAAAGAGCCGTTGCTCTCGCAGTTCTTGTAAGACTATTCGTAAATGTTCCTTATGTTCCTCTTCATTTTTAGAATAGATTAAGATGTCATCGATGAATACAACGACAAACTTATCTAAGAATTTATGCATTATGTTATTCATTAGACACATAAAGACGGCTGGAGCATTAGTAAGCCCGAATGGCATTACGACAAATTCGTAATGTCCATATCTAGTTCTGAAAGCTGTCTTAAAAATGTCCTCTTCTTTAATTCTCACTTGATGATAGCCTGATCTCAGGTCTATCTTAGAGAACACTGTAGCTCCACGTAGCTGATCAAATAGATCATCTATGTGGGGCAACGGATATCTATTTCTAATTGTCATTTTATTTAGTTGACGGTAATCTATGCAAAGTCGCATAGTTCCGTCTTTCTTTTTAATGAAGATTACTGGCGCTCCCCAAGGAGACACACTAGGACGAATGTATTTCTTATCGATTAATTCCTTTAACTGTGATTTTAATTCGTTAAGTTCCAAAACATTCATACGGTACGGAGCCTTCAAGCTGGGTACAACACATGGTACTAGCTCAATTGTAAAATCCAGTTCCCTCCGGGGAGGTAATCCTGGAATTTCCTCTGGAAAAACATCAATAAATTCATTTAACACAGGAATATCCTCTATTTTTATTTTATCTTTTTCAACTTTATTTGCCTCATCTGTAATGATTACAGCATAGGCCTTGCATCCTTTCCCGACTGCTCTTTTGAGCTGTAAGGCAGAAATCCGCCTAACCACAGTTTTCCTAGGAACACCTTTAACTATTACAGGCTGTTCATTATTATTCAAACAAGTAAAAGTTTTATCAAAACAGTTTAAAACTACCCTGTGTTGTTCTAACCAGTCCATACCAATAAGTATGTCATACGAACCAAGTGGCAGAACATTTAATTTAACAATAGTTGTAAAATCATTCATATCTAAAGCACATTCCTTAACATAACAATTTACCTTCCTTTTTGCCCCTGTGGCTAGTTGAACTAGCCAAGAATTACCAAATTTTTCAACAGTCAGATTACACTTTTCTACTATCTGTGGTGAAATATAGCTAAGACTTGCACCCGGATCTATTAAAATAGTTACAGGAATCTTATTAACCATACCTTCTACTTTCACCATGGAAGTTTGATAATCAGCTTGGAAATTTTCCAATGCTGCATTGATTCGGGGCATAGTCCTTGCAAAGTCTCCAACAGTCATTTCATCCTGGATTGTATGAATATTGATGTTTGGCTTCTTCCGATTTGGGCAAAATGAAGCATAATGTGGGTCATTGCACTCCCAACACTTAACAGGTTCCTTCCTTTCGAAATTCTTAGTGAAATTTCCATGACTGTTAGAAACCTCTTTGCTGCCTTTGAAGTTATTGGAGTTATTTGAAGCACCATTTTTGCTTCCCTGAAAGTTCTTACCATTAGAATGGTTTCTGTTCTTGTTGTTCCTGAAATTTTTTTGGGGTACATACTCCTTTTTCTTGAATTCAGACTGATTACCATTCTTTTTAGCCTTCCAATTGGCTATTCCTTCCTTCTTTTTGTTCTGTTCAAAACAGAAATTTGCTTTTCGCATGGCTTCTTCCAGAGTTTTGGGGTTATCATATTCGATTCTTTCTTTTAAATGGTATGGCAAGTAGCTGAGAAACCGTTGTACCTTAGGTTTCTCATCAACTAAATACGGCACATACCTTAACATAATTAAGAACTTGTTGTTTAAGTCTCTCATAGTCATGGACCCAAGCTTTAATTCATAAAATTCCTTGGCCCTCTCTTCGTAGTATTGTTCAGAAAAAAACTTCTTCTTGAAGTACCTTTTAAAAGTACTCCAATTGACCTCTTTCTCTTTGATTCCCTTGACCCTTTTCAAATCTTGCCACCATATATTTGCCTTTCCAGAAAGGTTATATATGGCCATTCTCGCCTTCAACTGATTTGAATAATTATAAATCTGAAAGTATTTTCTCATCTCGGATAACCAGGATTCTGCCTCTTCTCCTTTCTCAGTTTCTCCATTGAAGGTTGGGGGTTTTATTTTCTTGAACTCCCCAGAAATATCTTCGTAAGGTCTATACTTTTTCTTCCTTTTATACAACTCGGCCTCACTACTATCACTAGTAGTGTAATAGATCTGTTGTTTCTTACTTCCTTCTGATGATGAACTGTTATCAGGTTTAGCTAGTTTCATCTTTTTGGACGCTTTTTGTTGACTAGCTTCTTCAGATTCAGACCTTTTGTTTCTCCCTTCAGTCTGAAATCTTTCTATCAGAATTTGATTTAACTCCTCTTGAGTTTTCAGAATCCTTTCATTGTCCTTTTTGACTGATTCTAATTTAGTCTTTAAACCTTTTATGGTCTGCATCAGTTCTGAGGAGTGAACAGTTACCTCCTCTATCTCAGGTTCTCTGGACATTTTTTTGGTTTTAGTGTTTGGAGATTCCTCCACAGCATATGTTCCTAAGTTCTCCATACCTGCCTGTTAGATTCAAAAAAAATAGTTTTCTGCCCTTTCACATAAACAAAAATACAGGTTAGTATATTACTTTTACTGTTCTGTGGAAAGTAATTGGGCCACATCAATGCCTAGTGTTTGAACCATGCTCTGATACCACATGTCAAACCCCAAAATTTTCGGAAAAAAAAAAAAAAATTTTAAATATAGCATATAAACACTTTAAATGCAGTCATTAATGGTTTGATTAGTTTATGCTAATAGAATTGTACTGAATGATCTTTACTTGTGTTTAATTTATATGATGAGTTTCTTGACAATTACTGATTATTTTCTTTTTGCAACCGCAAGGGGGATTTCTATGACAGACAGGGCTTACTTAGCTACTAAGATAATGCAGTAGTTTTTCTTTCTCTTACAGATATACAGGTAAAGTTCGGGTCGCTGCTAACAGATCCTTTAAAGTAATAGATAACCATTTTCTGTACCAAATCATTCAGTAAAAAAATATAGATATATATACATGTTAGCCAGTCTATCCAGCTTTTACAGGTAAAGCTTTTCCTATAATATTTCCTTAAGATCTTACTGGAAGAAAATTGGTATTTACTTAGAGAAATGATAGCTGTTTTTCCTTTATAATAACAGCATTAAGCATTTCTAAGAAGTATTGAATCATTTAATGAGTTATTGTAATGCAATCATAGAGATAAATATTAATTCTTATATAGTACAGTAAATAAAACTGGGTTATCATGTTCATACCCAATTTACTTATCTGTTGTTACTGCATCATGTCAAGTTACAATATGTTTTTCCAATGTGAAAGATCTGGAGTTAATAATATCGATCTACTTTGGCCTCTGCCCACCTGGTAAGGTATTCTGTTCCTGTGATGATGTATCTCGCACCAATTCGTTTTCCTGGTGGGTTGATAGGACCCACGAAATCTATAGCCCATTTTTCAAATGCGCGCAGTGTAATCTATGGTCGCAGTGACATTTCATCTCTCCTTGAAGGTTTTCCTACCCTCTGGCAGATATCGCAGCATCTGCAAAACTCCTTAGTATCTTTATGCAACATAGGCCACCATAATCCTGTAGCTAGAATTTTATGAGCAGTCGGCTTTCCTACGAAATGGCCTCCTATGGTACCTGAATGTGCTTCTCTGATAATGGCCTCTTTCTTGTGCAGCATAATGCATCTGCGCAAGACTTCATCTAGACCTAACTTATATAAATGTCCTGCGATCAAAGTAAAGTCTGAAGCTTTAACAACTAACTGTTTCTTTTACTGCTTAGTAAATTCAACTGGTGCCCACCCTGTAGTGAGAAAGTGAATAATATTTGTGTAATACTCATCTGCAAACTGGATAGAAAATAATTGCACATCTGACAAATTATCTTCTAGATTACTTGGTTCTTCTCGTGAGTCTATCCGCGAGAGATGATAAGGTCTGACATTCAATCTCCCTGGTTTTACAATAATTTCAAAATCATACTCCTGAAATAGGAGTAACCATCTGCAGATCCATCCTCCTAACACTGGCTTATTGACCAAGTACTTTAAAGCGGAATGGTTAGTGAACATCTTGAATGGGGCACCCAACAGGGAGTGCCTGAACTTCTATAGAGCATACACCATAGCTAATCCTTCTCTTTCTGTAGTGGTGTAGTTCTTTTCTGTGGTAGATAACTTTCTGCTTGAGTTTGCGATAGGGTGATCGATACCCCCTTCTCTTGGCTGTGCTAAGACAATCCTCAGTGCGATGCCAGATGCATCCACATGTACATGGAATGGCTTGATCCAATCTGGAAATACTAATATGGGTGCTATGACCATCTTTTCTTTAAGAGTGTCTAAACTTTGTTGGCATTCCTCATTCCATAGGAATTTCACGTCTTTCTTTAACAACTTCTCCATGGGTGCTATGATCTTTGCATAGCCTTTGACGAATTTTATACAATACCCGGTATGACCAAGTACTTTCCTTAGTTGCTTGACTGAGTTGGGTGCTGGAAGATTTACAATGATGGCAATCTTTGCGGGATCTACCATCAAGCCTTGTCTGCAAACAATATGACCCAACAAAATACCAAATGGTGCATAGAATATACATTTCTTCAAGTTAAGAGAAATTTGATATTGCCTACATTTCTCTAACATGAGCCTTAAATCTCCTATATGCTTTTCGAGTAGTCCAAATACAGTCCAATCGTCAAAATAGACTTCTAAGAATTTATGGAAGTATTCTTTAAAGACACAACTACTACTCTAGAAAAAATAGCTGGTGGATTTTTAAGACCAAAGGGCATTATCGTATACTAGAATGAGCCCCATTCTGTCGCAAAGGTGGTCTTATGTCGATCCTCTGGATGGATCATTATTTGGTGATAGCCTGAAAAGCTATCAGTGAATGAGTAGATCTCCTGTCCTCCCACATTGTCTAAAAAGTCATCAGTAAAAGGTGTTAGAAATGGGTCATGAAGCGATGCGTCATTGAGTTTGCGCAAATCGACACAAATCCTGATTTCTCCTTTAGTTTTGTTTTCCTGCACAACCATGGGACTAACCCACTCGCTTTCTTCCACTGGTTCAATGATGCCTGCTGCTAGCATCTTATCAATCTCATCCTTAAATTTTTCTTTATAATGAGGATTTAATCTGTATGGATGCTGCTTGACTATCCTAGAATCTTCTTTCAAAGGTATCCTCATGACTCCCAAATCTCCTACTATTCCCTTCATCTATGTAAACTTAGTGGGAAATAAGTCCTGATAGTCATGTAACAAATCTGTTATCTGTCCTACCATTTCATCATCCTAATAGTCTCCAATAGAGGCAAACTTAGGTTCTGTTTCTGTGCCAATATTGATCTTTTTAATCTTAATAGGGTCTGTGATAGTTGGAATGTCTAGCTTTGGTCCCTCAACTTCGTGAGTCCCTTCTGACTCTGGAATGTTGATACTGTGAGGATTCTCATCCTCATCGCCTGGCTCTTCTGCGAAGTTGTAACACTCTAGCGCATGTTCTAACTGGATGGCCCAATCAGGCTGAGCATACACTGGTAGGGTATAGTCATCAAATATCTTGGTCTTTATAGTCCCTAGAGCTTGATCAATGCTTGGATACTCAGATTCAAAAGTGAAAGTGAGTAGAAAGCTATCTATCATAAGTGGCCATGTATTCGTTCCTTTGCGCAACTCTATCTTAGTGTACCAGTTCCTTGGAACTATGTCTAAAGTGTGAATGAATAGGTGAACCCATTCATCCTCTGGAATGTCCGACCAATTCTATTCACAAGTTTTAATATGTGAAGTGGGGTCACTTTCTCCTTTATATTTCTACTGTAGACACTCCTTTTCATTAGAGAATCTGATCACCATCAATCTCTTAAAATCATCCCATGATGCAATATGTTATTTATGTGCATGCCACCATCTTGCAGGTGTGGCTCTTACTGCAAGGTCAATAGCTGCCATCCTTTGCTCATGAGGAATTTCCTACTCAAACTGCTGTAGAAAATCATTGACATCTGATAAACCATCAAATGATGGGATATCCTTAATCTCCGTGTCGATCCATCGTAGTGACTTAGTCTAAAACACACATATGCGTGTTGAAACTTCATGAAGTCTATTTTGCCAATTTTCTAAACCAACCTCCAAATCTGATGCACACGAGCTGTCACATCGCCAACTAATATTTCCATCTACGGTCGGGTTGATATAGTCACTCTGGTTAGCAGTCATCTGATAGAAGCTCTCCATGTTACACACCTCTTCCTCTGCTCTAATGGGTTCAATGTATTGAGGACCCTGAAAAGGATCCAACGGTGCGATGACCCGAATCTGATTGTCCTAAAAGATCATTTGTCTTTTCTTCAAGTTGATAACAGCCATGTTATCGATTTCCCAATCAATGCCTAATAAAGCTGGGTAGGGTTTTCTATCACCAATAATTTCTATAACTTGAAAATATGCAAAGCTGCAACGCCATCAATATCAACTGGTACTTGCGGTAATCGACCCAATGGTGATACCCTCTGCTGATTGGCTAATCGTAGATGGATAGGTGATCTGGCTAACTTAGGACTACCCATCTGTTCCCATGTCTACTTAGTCAGAACATTTACCTCTGATCCTAAATCTAGGATTACCTCATCCATGTCAAACTCTCCAACTTGTGCTGTGAGTCTCATTTCTCTTCCTGTTCTTGTATGACCCATAATATTATGAACAACACGCTACGTACTATTCCCAGAAGAAGGCTGCTCATACTGATCTATGATTCGTCTAAGCTCTCCTATGGCTTTCTCATTTCTGGCGAGTTTCAAGGAGCTCTGCACGAAGGATTGTACACTTCCTGTCAAATCATCCTCTTCGCACCTTCCCAATGTGGTAGCCTGCGATATCTGCATAGGACTAATTCCGCAAGGTTTTTTCTGTGGTACGCCCCTATAAGGAAATACCTACGATCCTGATGGTGTAGGTTTAGTAATATTGGCTATCAAGATAGGACATTCTTCTATAGTGTGATCATAGGACTTGCAATATTTACATGTTGTAGTAGGGTTCTGACAATCCCTAGCATAATGTCCTACAACTCCACAATTGTAACAAACAATTGGTCCTCGGCCACCGCCAAAGCCTCCACCACGGCCTCTTCCTTCGAATCCTCCTCTACGGCCATTATGAGCTGGTTCATGTCGTGGACCTACTGCTGGTCCTGGTGTCTCTGGATGGACTCTGTAGAAGTCATGTTTTCTCTCTATCATGAGATCATAAGCTCTGCAATTGTTTTCATCATGTCCTACTGACTTACAAAAGTTACAATATAAGTTCTTAGGAGTTTGTACATACTTCTGAAGTAGAGGGAATTCCTGTGGTCTATGTCCTCTTGTTCTATAGATTTCACACCATGGCCCTTGGTTCTATACTAAGGGGTTAGGAGCCCCACTTGCTAGATACTCAAAAAATATTGGACAGCTATCTTTGGTATGGCCCTGTCCTTTACACTTTGTGCACCATAATTCTTGTGCAACCTCCTTTCCTTTCTTAATCTCATGCAGCTGTAAGGTGAGATTGGTTAGCTGATTCTTTAAGCTTGTCATGCATGTGCTAGTCTTAGCTAAAGGAGAAGCCTCTAGTTTCATTTCCATCTCCAACGCGTCATCCTGCGTCTGGAGTTTATGTTGCATTAATGGAAGTCTGATGTGAGGGAGCAGTGTTGCGATGAACCATTCCTTATGTTGCTCCGACACAAACTCAAAATTGACTTGGTCTATAAGGGATTTGAATTTCTGGTCAAAGTCCCATACTGACTCTGTGGGTAACTGGTTAATGTCTTTGAGTTCTGTTGAACACTGTGACTCAGACTTGGGTTTCTTAAATTCTTTAATCATTACAGTCCTGACCTCTACAAGTGTTTTGTTCTGCACTGAGGTATACTTCATATACCATGTTAAAGCTCTGTCTCTCAATGTAGTGAACAACTGGACAAGCTTAGTATTGTCATCTTGAATCTATTTAATGGTCCATACAACTTCACATAGGAACCAATGTTGTTCTGGGTCTTCTGCCCCTGTACCCTTAAAGGTAGGTAATTTCATGTCATCCCCCATTCTATTTCTACGTGGTGGATTCTGATTTGTTGTGTTACTACCACTTGGTGGTGTAGATCTAGATGGTGTAGAGGTAGTATGTACTACGTGGGAACTACTAGATGGAGTTCCTACGGGATTATTCTGAGTCCCGGTCAGTTTCTGTGGGGTGTAAGGGTGGTAAGGGATACCCCCTACTTTTCTTTCTGTATTACTTTGACTCTATTCTCTAGTACTCTCTGAACTGTCTTCAACGAAGGAAGATCTGAAATCTACTTTATATTTCTTACCACTACGTGTACATCCAATTTATTCAAAATCACTCTCAAACTCTTGTGACATTACACTTTTCTTAACTTATTCATATGAGACTATATCCAGTACTCCTTTTTCATGCAATAACATCTTAAGGGACAAATTTAAAGAGTTCAAGTACTTACCGTGATATCCTTTGAAGAAGTACCTCTCTGCTTGACTGAAACTCTTTCTGTGATCAACTGCAAACTCTGTAACACAGCCTTCTAGCACACTCACAAGCCCGAAGTCTACTGCCCGCGAAATGGGATTATCAATGCTCTTCACAGTGTGAATCAGATCCGTTGTCCATACAATGTTCCTTTTCTTCTTGAATATGTGCTTATCATTCAACTTTGACAACTAATCGTACAACTCATTTTCATAGGTTGCAAAAAATATCGTATGCAGGTCTGTGATATGTTTTTGTAACCAGTCCTCTGTACTCAACGTAGGACTCTTGTTTTGTTTCTCAGCAAATTATCTTTCCTTAGACTCAACCCACGGGTTAAGTTCTTCTTTAATAGGATGCCAATAGAACATCAGCTCTTCAGTTTGTTCAAAACTGGCAATGGAACCATTTGTTGGTTCTTACTGGGTAGACCCAGGTTTACTGTAATGTACCAAAAAAATCCCTAGCTCATTGGTCCTTTCGATGATAGACCGCAGAATGGCCTGAAGTCTCACCCGAAGTGATCCTAATGGGTTTTCTAAAGAATTAGGTTACCTCAACCAGGTTCTGAAGCATCCTAGGTTTGCATGACTCTTATTAACCAGCGAGGTCTCTCTGCAAGTCGCTATAACTTTCTTCCTCTCGGGCTCTGCTGTGGGATTGACTCTTATCGCACCTCCACTTCCTAGACGATGCGTGACTTTCTCTCTTACTCAACCCGTAACCTATGATATCTCACACCGCAGCTCCTCCAACAGTGTGATATCGCCTTTCTGCGCTATGATACTTCTTACAAATAGACTCAAAGTGCTCATGCGCACACAAAGCCTAGAGGATTTCTCCTTGGGTATAATAGCTCAGTCAGCCTTCACCAGGGTGTTAAGCAAATTCACTTAAACTTCCTACAGCTTAACCCACTTAACATCACTTATGTTCAACTCGCTGAACTAAGCATACAAAGTTGCTTAGCATTGTGACTTTAGCTAGCGTGCATCAACACTGACAAACTCTTATGAAAAATACTCAACACATTCAACTTATGTTTAACCTTCTAAGTTACTGTAAACTGAAGGATAGCATACATGCATTCATTAACTGATAAGCAACATTCATGTAATAGATAACAGATAGCAAATATGGTATACACCTGATAGCCATTCATGTGTTACCTGATACGACTGAGCTTGAAGAACTTCTGATCCATTTAGAACACCTTGATGAACAACGTAGAGATGTGTTGACTGCTAATCAGGTTCATAAAAATAGGGTTAAATCTCAATATGATAAAACGGTCAAACCTAGGGTTTTCTCTAAGGGGGAACTTGTCTTGCTTTGGGACCAAGATAAAGAACCTCAAGGCTATGTGGTTAGGACCCTATGTCATGTCAAAGGTATTAAGTAAGGGCGCATATGAATTAGTGGATTATGATGGGAATAAGCTGCCTGAGCCTAGAATTGGGCTCTACCTGAAGAAGTACTATGCTTAGGCTTAGCACTTTTTCTTGTATTTTATTGTATGTATTTTTATGTACATTAGGTTGTCAGTTTTTGTTTTTTATATTATCTGTTGGTTGTTGCAGATGTCTTCCGAAATGTATGTAGGTCTCGCTGATGGCTCTAGTCGTCATACTTGTAACCTAGCTTTGGCAGCATGGGTTATCTATTCTCCCTCAGGGCAGCTTGTTGTCACGGTAGGCACTTGCCTAGGTCCCACTTTTAATAATGTTGCTGAGTATAGGGCTGTAATTGAGCTCCTATGGGATGCTTTGTCACGTGGCATCACCCAGCTTGAGGTTCATTTGGATTCTTAGTTGGTAGTTTCCCAGCTCAATCGATCTTATCAGGTACGAAATCCTATCTTGTTACATCAGTTCATGCAAATTCGTTTATTGGAAAGACATTTTGAGGTTATTACTTTCAATCATATTCCACGAAACCAAAATTCATTGACTGATGCATATGCTAACTACATTTTGGATTGGCATCTCACACACATTTCATAAAAATATACAGCAAACATATATAAAACACTTGTAAATAAGCCGACAACCAACATCAATATATATATGTAAAATATTTGTCTGCAGATAGGTCGAGTCTGATCCGTAGATCCCGTCATATACAAAATGTACAAAAATGTGGATCATAATCCATCAAAATTCCCTAGGTCTAAGCTGGACCACCCTGGACACTAGGACCGCCTTGGTCCCCATGATCTCTATGCACCCTGGCTTCCTCGGCCTCCACCGCATCTCTGTATACAAGCACTGCTCTAGCTACTCGTCTGAAAAGACGTAGCCAAACTGGTGGAACCCCAACTACAAACTCCTGCATGGCTGCAGGGATATGCTCTATCCGTATAGTTGGTACTCATTGGGTTAGCCTGGCCAGCTTCCCCTCGAGTACTTTGATCAATCCCTGATCCTCACCCACGACAGGACGTACGAACATATGAGGGTGCCCTTCAGGGCGGACTGGTCCAATATCTACATTTCGATACATGAATAGAATTAAGACTTGTACATATTTATATATCTACCATTTGAAAAATTCATAAAAATTTGATAATGATAAAAATTAAAAATTACTTACCCATCTCACCCCATATTCCTCCTGGAGGGAGGATAAGGTTGGGGTCACCTCGGAAGTCCATCCCGACATATGGAAACTGCTCCAATGCCGACAGCTGGCGTTCCCACCAAATATAAAAGTCATCATCATATACGCTGTGTACTATGTCCCCTCCTCCTTGACGGAGGAAGATGTCTCCCCATCAGCTCAGCCTTGGCTGACGTGGAGATCTTACTTGTAGTGGTATAGCAGGGCTCATGGCTGGTACTCTCTCAAAGAAGAATGCTACTAATATGCTTGCATAGCCAAAATTCTTGCGTCGTCCCCTCTTGCAGTCGGATAGTTGTCTCCTCATAATGGGGGCAACTCCCGAGGACCAACATAGAGAGCACCTCTAAAACAGTCAACTGCCACCCTCATTTGATTCCTGGTGGCCATATGTAACCCTGTTGATCCTGCAAGTCTCACAATGGTACTAGCTAATACCTGGAGTGTAAAATCCTGGATGTCTGCTATTAGAACGCTACTTCCTTTCTTCTGAGTACCCGGTGTGCAGAATATGTCTACATAGTTTTGGACACTTAAGGGGTCCCCACCTCTGCCAGTGCCCTCCAAGTTCACCGGTGCTCCCCGTTGTGACAACCTGGTAATGAAATATATATCTTCCACGGCAAGCTCTAAGGTCTCACCTTGAATATTGAACATCCCCATCTCATGATCCCAATAATTGACCATGAACTCTAGTATGCGGACATTGGCCCGCATGGGTGATGTACAAAAGAACTTCAGTATCCCACTGGTTCTTAATGCCTATATGGTGGGTGCACTTTGGAGCGTCGCTTGGTCCATTATTTCGTGCTACCTTTCCCTCCATTCCAGAACCATATTTTTCCTGACAAATACAAGCATTTAGATTCAGTATTTCATAAATAAAAGTTAAAAAATCTTGCATTTTTTTAAGCTTTTTCCCACTGCGCAGTATTCACGACTGTCTATTTAGGCGGATCGCGGATCATTCGCAGCTGTCTAGTTAGGAAACCCATGAATGAAACGCATATTCGCGACTTTCTTTCTTAGCAACTCATGAATGCACATTGTCATAGTTTAGGATGCTGTTAAATACTGAATTCACCATTAAATTTAATATTTGTTTGGATCAATTTGACGAGCTTAGGGTGTAGAATTACCTGAAGCTGACGGATTCCAATTGCAACGGTCCAATTGTCCACGGTGATCGATCAAAGGTAGAGGGTAATCTTGCTTTTTATGGCTCAAAAATTTCAAATGGTAAGAATTGTTTTAATTTTCAAGTTATTTATAGAAATAATATTTCATAAAGTGGGTCTTTTTCCTATAGTTTGAAATGTCAATCAACTAATACCATACTTTTGTGCCTTGGAACAAGTTTATCAACTTTTACAAAATGTTGTTGCTCCAATAAGGTGGTTTCGCTATTTCCAACACATGTTGGCACATTATCACTCCACATTAACCTTAGTCTTTAACATTTTGCCACAGACTATGGTATTCTAAACTATTAGTCCCTTGTCTCTACCATTGTTCTTCAGTGGCTAGGGCCCTTATTTCATGAGTATCATCTTTATGTGCCTTTGTCATCCTTTGGTGCTCATGCCACCATTGTTTCAGGTTCAGGGGTGTCCTCTTAGCTATTTTTCACGCCAAATAGAGCTTCTTCTGAATCTCTTTTTACAAGCTATCCCTTTATAGGACTCCCCGCCATTATGGAGTTTCTTTAGGCCCAGGTCTGACTCCTTCAAAACAGACTTGACTGTTGAGTTATCTCATCCGTTCAAGCTCGTTAAGGGTATGTGAATGGGCATCCGCATTGGTGGTAGGTTATCTCTTTCTTGGACCATGCGAAATAATATGAGAAAGGATCACTCTCTTTTCTTTTGAATTGAGAAGAGTATTCTCAGGTATAGGTTTATCACTTTTCCGGACCCGAGGGACTAAATTTATGGAAAAGGAACACCCGGTTTGAGCTTAGTTTTCTCTTTTTCGTGCTCTAGACCCAAACATGAAAAAGATTTCGAGTGTACTTTGTGTCTTTTTCATGCTCGTTAAACACTAAAGAACAAAGCAACGAGTTTATTGTTGTAAGCCCCATTTCTTGTAACCAAATGGATCTTTCTGAGTGATCTTGCTTTCCTTCACACTCGTAAAACTCAAGCTATTTTATGTTGTTCTGGAAGGAGCGTTGGGTAGGTGGTAATTTAACCTTTTTCAGACCTCCCTGACTAAGTATGAAAAATTTTCACCTTTTCTTCTTCGGAAGTTAAGAGAGTTCTTCTGTGGTTTGTTTTATACTTTTTCGGCCTCAGGAGACTAAATTGGACGAAAAAGGACCCCCCTAGAGTCTTCTTTGGGGTTTTCAGACTCTCTAAATGTGAAAACATCAGCCGAGCATGTACTAGTTCAGGCTCATTAAATCCACGAATCAGTGACACTATCAAGCATTAATTTCCCATCTCTTCAATCTTGTTAAAAAATTAAGAGGGAACCGAGTTTACTTTCCTAGACTCGTTAAAATATTAACAGGGAAGGTAAGGAAGAAGTTTTCTCTTATTTTCAGTAATGGCAGCAACACTCTTTATTTTCTGATATCCATGTTTCAGTGTTCACTTTTGTTTAGCTATCACTTTGAGTTTCTTACTCTTCCTCTTGTCCATTATACCTGGGGAATCTGATCATGTCTCCTACATGACATATAAGTCTAGTTGTTCTATCTATCAGTTATACGCTGCCTTGGGTCATCTCTGTGTTGTGCTCACTGTTCAAGGACTCTTCCCACTGTCTGATCTATAGTCTGATCCCATCATTGTTATATATGTTATTTATTTGTGTCTCCCTTATTTTGCCCAGTTCCTAGTCACTCTTGTCATCCGTTTGAGGATCTGTTGCCTTCCTTATCATAGCATGGTTCCGTTTTCAGTACTTCCTGATGGCGACGACCTAGAGTTTTGACTATTGTACCTCAGGTTTCACTTTCATCATTGGTGAATTCCTTTGCTTCAGTTGTCAATTATCACCTATTTGGTTGACAAACTGTTGAATCCTCTCCATGTTCGACTTCAGCTTACCCTTCTTCACATGGCTTGGATTGTACTGGTTCTTTGGGATCCCTTATGAAGACCTTAGTTCCTCACCTATCGACTAAGTTGCCCAAGATTATGTTCTCTTCATCTACATAGCTTCCAGATCTTTGAAGACTCATCATTGTTGTATATTGTGGCTTCGATCCACCTTTGTAATATATGTGGTTTTATACCCGTATCATATGATGTACTCAAGTATTGTAAAGGAGCTATTGTTCCAGTATATTGAACATAGCATCCTTAGATGTAACTTTGTATATGAAATTACTATGTATTTGTTTCAGGTACTCTCTCTGCTCCATTGGATTTCTGAGTTCTCCAAAGCTAAACATTATAATGTATTTCAACCATCGTTTCCCTCTGACCTCACACATTAGGGGGCATTTGTTATACACCTAAAAGGAACCTCTCCGTCTGAGTGCCGACATCCCTCATGTTGGCACACAAAAGGACATTTATGGATAGAGGTTTGCCCAAAATACTATAGATTGGCTTATTGCACAATACATTTTTCCTCCATCAAGCTGGTTACTTTGTCATTTTAATATGTTGAGTTGTATTCGCGACTCTCCTTATATGCAACTCGTGAATCATTCGCGAGTACCAGTTGTTGCAAGTCACAAATGGATGTATTCGTGGGTTTCCCTTATAGCAAGTCACGAATCATTCGTGGGTTGTCCTTCTACATACCCGCAAATATGTCCCTGAACATTTAAAAATAAAAACACGCGCTGATTTGAGATTAGTTACGCATTGTTACCTTAATCACCTTAACTGTCTCAACCTCCTCAACCTTCGAAACTGCCTTATTTCCTCCATATAAATATAGGCCTTGGGGAGGGTGTTTTGTAAATACACTTGGAGAGCAAATTTATGCTCGTGGATTGTATACAGAATTCTTTGGAGCAGTGGAACTCAGAATCCTTTGGTTGCAGAGGATTCCTTGTCTCAGGCGTTGGGTTGTAATCTAAACTCTTTCATTGTTGATAATAAAGAGAATCCTTCTTCCATATGTGTTTCATGTCTCTTGGTTCGATAAATGTTTATGTTTATGCATCTTATATATGATTTATCTAACTTGCTTATATATATATGAATCATCTTGTATCTGGAAGATTGGCTCTTGACAGGTGAAGGAGGAGCAACCTTGAAGACTTTGGAGGTGAAGCAGAATGGAAGAGGACTAGCAAGGATCGACCTTCGCTAATCGAGTAAGTCTTTCTCATCCTCCTATTTTCTTTACTGCACTCTAGAATTCAATTGTCTGCAAGTTAATTGAGTATGTTGGTAACCCCAGACCTATGGTTATAAGGTGCGTAATCCTCTACAACAAAATACATAGAGCATAATCACATGAATAGTTGCACAACACACGGATTTTATGGGGTTCACTTCCAGGGCAGAATCTACATCCACAAGAACTATGTTTTATTATATCTTGAGAGAGTACACACAGTTCCGCTGCAACCTATTATGCATCTTGAGATCTTCTGCGAAACTCCACGCACATAGCCGGGAGCCCTTCTCTCTTAGATCTCTTCTCTTTCTCTAATGCTTTCTTCTTACAATATCCTCTCTCTCTCTCAATCCCTGCGGATTGTTACATTCATGCTCAATGAGTCAGCTAGTGGTTACGGTAAGATAACTACAGGTTTTACAGAACCAGAGCTCGACTCTTCTCGATTGTTTTACAATATTGTTGACACCTTAGTATCAACTGAATAACTAACTCCCAACCATCTACTAGCTAACCTTTTACAATAAAAAATACATGCTTAAATAGGTGGCCCAAAGGTCTCACCATGATACAACACTATGGGCCTTTCCCAACAGTAACCCAAAACCATAACTGTGACAGTCGGCCTATCTGTACTTTGAACCGCCGCTTACTGAACACACCCGCAGCTTTCTGCAGTCTTCCACGTTTTCCACTGCTGATCGTGGGTATAGGGCGCCACTTCCTCTGTTGCTCCCCTTCTGTCCTTTACCTTTAATACTTTGGCTCGTTGCTCCTTTTCCATTTATGAGGGTAGCTGAGCCCTCTTGTCGTCGCTGCTGCCTTCAATGCAGTGGTTGAGCTCTCTCTTCTTGGCTGCTTCAATTACGCTTCCATTTGAATTCCTTGTCCCGATAGTCATGATTTTTGGTGCTGATCCGCAGTGGGAAACATGCTACGACATCGTGCCTTTACCATATCTCTTATATCCTTGCCAAAACTATCTATCCTCCAAAAATGGCAGCTTCTCCTGTAGCTGCGGGGCCCTGCTCCAACATGTATAAGGGTTAGCTTCATTCGGTAAGTTAGACGCGGTTAGAAGATTAGAAGTGTTGTTGAATGAGAAGAGGAGTCTAGCAGAAGTAGAAGGTTGTTGAGATGCAGATATGTAGTTGAGTGCATAGACTACTAGTAGAAGTAATCTATAGCTGAGTGCACAAA
The DNA here is from genome assembly GCA_001517045.1 of Pseudotsuga menziesii. Taxonomy (NCBI): domain Eukaryota; kingdom Viridiplantae; phylum Streptophyta; class Pinopsida; order Pinales; family Pinaceae; genus Pseudotsuga; species Pseudotsuga menziesii. The sequence continues at coordinate 119,590 of LPNX010967206.1, read as the reverse complement.
TGGTCAAGTAGAAGAGTCGATCCAGGCTATGTGCGGGTCAGTAGGAGTAGATACAAGCAGTAAACCAGAGAACATGAGAGTAAGAAGATTGAGTCAGAAAGACATATCTTTAGAACAGTCTACAAGTCACTGAGTGCAAGGTGCTATATATATATTTCTCATGCTAGATGAAGAGCACCTTCGTGGTTTTTCCCAAATGGGTTCCCATGTTACTTCCTGTGTCGAATGAATGAATGTTGTTAGATATTGGATATTATGTGAATGTTTGTTTTCTTTATATTGTTATAGTTACTATTGAATGTATGTTGCAATACTACCAAACAGTGAATGAATGTTTAAATGTTTAAAGCATTGTCGACATGTATGGACAATTTCACGATTAAATCTGCGAAGTTATAATATAAGTCGCACACTGTTCATTATAAGTAAGGAGTTAGTTGTGCCATAAATGGATAAGGACAAGGTCTTGTTTTGCGTCGGTTGTGGCACATAGTTTCACCTTCGTTGCATAGTAATAGAATCTTCCTCCTATATTTGTCGAGAGCCTTGGCCATGCTCCAAGGGACTATAATCCCTCACCAACTATGAAAACATGGTTCTGGCAGTTACACATGTTGGGACGCACACCCTAACGGTCCTTAAGATGAGTAACTCTGCGCGTTTGGACTCAAAATAGTCTTAGGGGTGTCGGGGTTGAGTCAAAGTCTTCTATTGTAATAAACCCATGGTTTATGTCCAGGGTTTAGGGTTTGGGATGCCCATGGTTTGAGTCCATGTTTTGTAAATAGTGCGATGTATAAATAGGCACTTGTGTAAAGAAGAAAGGTTAGGTTTTTGATGTGAAGAGAAATAAGGCAAAGCTAAGGTTGTTTTGTAAGAAAGGTTAAGTCCCAGCTGTGTGCGTGGATGACCTCTGCAGCTGTGTGCGCAGAGGGTTTTTGTAAGAGGTTAAGAAGATCTGCTGCTGTGTACGCAGAGGCCTGTTACTATGTGCGCGGATTTTTGAGGACTGAAGGGATCTGCAGCTGAGTGCGCAGATCAGAACTGTGGTTTTGTAGCAAGTTGAATAAAACACAGTTCTGTGGACGTAGCCCCTACACTGGGGGTGAACCACGTTATATCTGGTGTTGCGGTTCTTGTGTTGTTTATGTTCTGTTTACTTTTCATGCATTAATAACTAGATATATCTGATAATCAAGATCAATGCTGTTAATAAGCTTCGCTGTAATTCCCAGTAAGGGTTGCGCAAGTCACTGTTGTTATCTAACTGCGAAGATATTATATGTGAATGTGTTTGAGGACTGTGTTAGTTGATTATAAGTTAATAAAGACTTAAGGTACAGTAATTCCCCTCTTCTGTCTGCAGAAACCTGATTCTGTGGCACCCCATAGCTGTTTCAGGTGAGACTGCAACCTGCGCGCAGGTTGTTGCCAAAAGGGCCAACACTGTGGGTCTTTTGTTGGTGCGACACAAAAGGTTTAAACCCGGGTCTGCCCTATTTCCCAACAAAGTGGTTCTGTTGCCGGGAGAACTCAGTATCTGCGCAAGAGGGGTTTACGTCGTACCTCGAGGGCTATGATCTGGAGGCCCTCTGTGAAGGAAATTGGTGATTGGCTTGACAAGACTTATTTGAACTTCGCTGAGCAAGAGAACAAAAATCCGCGTCGAAGCGCAAGAGACTTTTTACAAAGGTATGTTTTTTGTGATGTTTATGAAATTTTCTTTGGTAGTGTCCGCATAGAGTTGTACCAGTGGTTATCCAGGTTAGCCGAAAGAAGGACGAACTTTCGCAAAGGACGGTTTCCTGCTTGGACCCCTGCAAGAGTTAATTTGGTGAAAAGCGTGAACAACGAGATATCTCGCGCGGTTGATTTCTGGACCACGCGGACCCTTGAGGCATTTGTCACAGAGTTCGCCATCGACACGAGCACTTCTTTTAGCGAAGCTGAGCGACAGTTCTTCCAAGGACCGAGGGGTAAGTTTTTAAATTTATTGAGTTTGAGAATTAAGATGTTATTGGTTGAAAAAGGAATATTGCTATTTGAGTCAGACTATTAGATTTGGTGTTACTAACATATGTTTGCAAGTGACGATTCCCTCGCCGAGCAAAGTGGTTTTCTACGAAACGGGAAGAGATACAAGCGAGATTTTGAGTCCTATTCCTTCGGCCAAGATACCACAAACCCCCCTATCAACCCCGAAGAGTTAGACCCTGAAGCAAACCCCTCCACTACAAACCCCCCAGTAACTCCGCAGCGCCGCCCTGCCACCTTTGGAATTCCGTCGCAGTATGAAAGTCACTCTAGCCCAAGTGCTTCTGTCGCAGGACAGCCTAACCCAGTCAATCCCCCACCCTCGACCTCCGGTGCTCCTCCCATACCACCCCGATATACCATGGCCCACCCAACTAACGATATTAAGCTCCCTGTGTTCAGAGGGATTGGATCAGAGGATCCAGAACAGTTCTGGTTTTTATGAAAAGCGGTATGGAATGCAAAGTAGATTATAGATCCAGATGTGAAATGTGCGCAACTCATCACTTCTTTTCGGGACCGAGCTTTGACCTGGTTCATGAAATTCTCTAGTACTCAGCATCCTGCCTTAGCAGATATTAAGGTCGCAATTATCAAGGAGTTTAAGAAGCCCAAATCAGAATCGCAGTGCATCACCGAGTTAAAAGAGATCCAGCAACGGCGCGGTGAATCGGTGTGGGACTTCGACCAGAGGTTCAAAGTCCTACTTGACCAAGTCAGTTTCACTATTAGCCTCGCGCAGCACAAGGAATGGTTTATTGCAGCATTGTTACCACATATAAGGACCCCCATCATGCAACAGAAGATTGCTGACCAGTAGGAAGCTCTGGAAGTCGCAATGAAGCTTGAGACCGCCCCTGTCGAAGATAATTCTAGTATAGTTCAAATTCAAGCGCAGTTGGCTGCGATGGCTCTCGAGCTTCGTGATATGAAGAAGGGAAAAACGGGTCGCGAAGAGGTTTGGTGTACGCAATGTCGGAATGAAGGTCACGACAAGGACCGGTGTCCTCTGATCAGAAATTACCTGAATACTGGTACGCCAAACCCATTTTCACCACAAGTTCTATATTGTGAACTCTGCAGGACAAACGGTCAGCATCGACCTGAAGACTGCTACCTCCTACAAAGGTATGGGAAAGGACTTAAGAATCCTTACTGTAATTTCTGTAAGTCTGTGGGGCATAATGAAGATGAGTGTCGCACCTATGACGCTTATCGGGTGCGCAATGATGGCCCGGGTAAAGACGGCTACGGGTACCGCGGTGGTGCCTTCGGAAGGGGTGCTCTTGGCAGTGGCGCCGGGCACGGTACAGGCCAGTTTGTGTGCTACAACTGTAACCAGGTTGGGCACTTCGCTAGGGATTGTCGGAACCCTACTACGACCTGTCGGTATTGCCATGCAGTAGATCACGTGATTGAGCAATGCCCCCAGCTGATAGCCAAGATCCAGGCACGAAATAGTACACCTCCCTAGAATGTCCAGCTGATTTCTGTCAAAACCAGACCAACCGTAGCCATCAACGTTGTTACCCGAAGTGGAGTTACGATGCACATACAGCAGACGGTGAAACGGCATGATGAGGGCTGGGTTCGTAAGGCCCCTGAGAAGATCCCAGCATTCGATGTTGTACGAGAAAAAGAGACGTTTATGGAAGCCAAGAAACATTTTGATGGCCCTAGCACATCAGTTGCGCCTGCGCACCTGTCTCAAATGCCGCCGCAGTCCCACGAAGCTTCGCTAGACGATGTAAGTGCACTACCCTCCTTTTTGCAGAGTTGTCTTAAGCTCTTAAGAAATCAGGATGCTCTGAACGAGCTGCAGCACGTCATTACTTCCTACGCACCTCAACAAACCCCTAGTCGAGACAAACCTGTTCATAGAGTCCGACGAATTGGTAGGGAAATGCGATTGAACGTTCAGATAGGAGAATATGACATGACTGATGTCATTCTGGATTTGGGGTCAGAAGTCAATATCCTAACTAAGCAGACTTGGGAGCAGATGGGAAAACCTGCTCTTGCTTGGTCCCCCACACAGTTGAGGTTAGCCAACCAGCAGAGGATTGTGCCCCTAGGACGACTCTCTAATGTCCCAGTTGATCTTGATGGAGTGTGTGTTGTAGCAGACTTCGAGGTCATTGAGCTTACTGATGATAGTAATCCTTACCCTGCCTTGTTGGGGATCAGATGGGCTATGGACAATGCTGCAGTCATCAACTTTAAGGAGAGACGGATGACCTTCGAAGGGAATGAATTAAGAGTTATCGTACCCTTGGAACCGTCACAAGGAGAAAGGTATACAGAACCACTACAAGCCGCCGATCAAGATGCCCTGGAGCACATCTATAATATCACTGCGGAGGAAGAAGATGATGAGGATTCCCCGGCTGAAGGTTGGGAATCTGGTAGCTCTATTCTGATGGACTTTGAGGATGACTTAGAATATTGGCACAATCGACTGTATGCACTCAAGGGACATAGATGTGTCCCGATTACCAAATCTCTCAGGTGGCTCAGCGTGCAGCCAAACACGCTACCATTCTTTGATGGTTCGACTGACCCCGATCAGTTTATTGTACAATTCTCCAGCCAGATCCCTGAGTTATAGAAAATGGAGGCCCTGGAGTCAGCATTTAGAGCTACGGCAGCCAGATGGTGGACCAGCCACAAGCAACATATCCCTAGTTGGGAAGTGTGTTAGAGGTTCCTCCACCTGCGATTTGCGGATCAGCTCCAGGAATCACGAAGCACGTTTGATGGAAAGCGTAACCCCCAGGAACACTTAGTGCAATGCTATGATGCATGGAAACATGTACCGTAGGAAGAATGGGTACATCGGTTTGTGCATACTTTGGCACCAACAGCAAAAAATTGGTACGCGGATGCTGAGCTTCGCCAGGATACTGTAAGTTGGGATTGTCTTGTCGATAGTTTTGTCTGCACTTTTTCTACTAATGAAGTATGTCCAGCTTTAGACGCAGCTATCAGGCTGATCCATACTAAGGTATTTGATGGTCAAGAAGTCAGGGAATATCAACCTGATTGGAAAACACAAGAAGCTCACACTGTAGAATGTTATAACATCGCCATTGACGAGGATGATGATCCGCACAATATTAATATCCCTGAATCTGAAGGCCACTGCGATGTCCGAGGACCAGCACTCGAAGTCTCCGAAGTAACTCAGCCCCTGAAGACGCGGATAGTCAACATTGGATCAGAAGAGCAGCCCAAGTATGCCACCATTGGGGACTACTGGGACAAAGAGATGGTAAGCAAAGTCACCCAACTTCTCCATGAATATCAGGACCTATTTCCGACGAAGTTCTCAGAGATGAGAGGAATCCTCGGTCATATTGGTGTTATCAAGATTCCTTTAAAACCTGATGCGAAGCCTGTAAAACAACGCCCTTATAGGTTGAACCCTAAATACAAGGAAAAAGTTCGGATAGAGATGGATAAGATGCTCACTGCAGGAATTATTGAGCCTGTCAAAGAATCCAAGTGGGTCAGTCCGATGGTGGTGCAGGAGAAGAAGACTAAAGGTGAAATCCGTATCTGTGTGGATCTGAGAAAACTGAATGATGCTTGTCTACATGACCCATTCCCCACCCCCTTTACAGATGAAGTGTTAGACAATGTTGGAGGACAAGAAGTGTACTTTTTCATTGATGGATTTTCAGGATACCACCAAATTAGAATTGCCCCAGAGGATCGACATAAGACCACCTTTGCCACAGAAATGGGGTCCTTTCAGTACACTGTAATGCCCTTTGGGTTAAAGAATGCCCCTGCCATGTTTTCACGAGTAGTTATCTCTGCATTTAAGGATTTTATCCATAAATTTCTAGAAGTTTATTTTGATGATTGGACCATCTTTGGACTTGTCAAAGACCATATCAATAGTCTCAGATTGATGTTAGACAAGTGCAGACAGCACCAAATTTCTTTGAACCTAAAAAAATGCATATTTTGTGCACCATTTGGAATTCTGCTGGGCCATATTGTGTGTAAACAAGGATTGATGATGGATCCTACGAAGATAGCTATTATTGTTAACTTGCCACCTCTGAAGTCCATTAAATAGCTGCGCACTACGCTGGGACACACAGGATATTACAGGAAATTCATCAAATATTATGCCTAGATCACTGCCCCGATGGAGAGACAGTTGAAAAAAGACATCAAATTTGAGTGGACACCTGAGTGCCAATCCAGCTTGGATATTTTGAAGGAAAAGATGGTTACTGCTCCTATCCTAGTCTTCCCTGACTGGAATAAGGAGTTTCATGTGCATGTAGATGCATCCTCTATTGCTCTGGGTACTGTGCTGACACAGTCAGGTGCAGGTAATATTGATCACCCTATTTCTTTTGCAAGCAGAAAATTGTCCACAGCAGAGAAAAATTACACCACGACAGAACGCGAAGGTCTTGCCATGGTATATGCACTACAAAAGTTTCGACATTATCTGCTAGGGTCGCATTTTAAGATGTTTACTGACCATTTTGCTTTGAAGTACTTGGTTAACAAGCCTGTGTTAGGTGGAAGAATATGCAGGTGGTTGATTCTATTTCAAGAATATGATTTGAGATCATTGTTAAGCCTGGAAGACTTAACCTAGGACCTGACCACTTGTCGAGGCTCGAGTCTGGCGAAGAACCTACCAGCTTGGACGAAAGTCTTCCGGATGCCCAACTATTTGCTATCCATATGGTTGACGAATATTTCCAGGATATTGTTCAGTACCTGTCTACAGGCTTCCCACCCCCCGAGATGACCACACAACAGAAGAAGCAGTTGGTGGTTCGAGCAGCGGACTTCACCTTAATAGCAGGACAACTGTACAAAATGGGACCAGATGAGATACTGCGCAGATGTGTTTTGGAGCACGAAAAACCTCTAATATTGGCTGAAGCACACTCAGGCGCAGCAGACGACCATTATGCAGGCAAAGCTACAGCACAGAAGATTTTGACAACCGTCTTATGGTGGCCCACAATTCACAAAGACGCACGAGAATACTGCCACAGCTGCGACGTTTGTCAGAGGACAGGTAAACCATCCAGGAGGGATGAAATGCCCGTAGTCCCGCAGATAACATTACAAGCCTTTGACAAATGGGCTATTGATTTTGTTGGCCCTATCAACCCTCCTGCGAAGAATTCTGGAGCCAGATACATCATTACAGGAACTGATTATCTGACCCGTTGGGCCGAAGCTCAACCAGTCAAGACCTATAGCGTTGCTACTGCTGCGAAGTTCATCTTCGATGAAATTTTGTCCAGATTCGGGTGTCCTAGAGTTCTTATGAGTGATCAAGGGTCACATTTCCTGAACAGGACTATTGAAGTATTTACTGAAGAGTTTTAGGTTTATCATCAGAGGAGTACCGCATATCATCCATAGGCAAATGGGACTGTCGAAGCCTTTAACAAAATCCTTGAGTATGCTTTGACAAAGGTTTGTAATGCTAACATAAGTGATTGGGATCTTCGCATTCCAGCAGTACTTTGGGCTTATCGAACTACTTGTAATAAATTGACAGGACATACTCCTTTTCGGTTGGTGTATGGGCAAGAAGCAGTCATGCCCATGGAGTACATAGTGCCCAGCCTCCGAATATCCACTTTCACTGAGATGGATGACCCAGCTGTTCTAACAGAAAGACTGATGAAGATACTAGCACTCGAAGAGGATAGATTTATTGCAGGATTTCAGTAGCAGGTCCAGAAGGCTCGAGAAAAAGCGTGGCATGATCGACATATCAAGAGGAAACAGTTCCAGCAGGGTGATCTTGTGCTGTTGTATGACAGTAAATTTATGAAGTTCCCATAGAAGTTTAAGACACATTGGAAGGGACCATATATAGTGCAGAAAGTTACTGACGGGGGCGCAGTTCAGTTAACTAAGTTGAATGGAGAACTTTTACACTCCATGGTAAATGGGAGTCGTTTAAAAAAGTACAGGGATAGACCAGAACATCAGGATCACAGGTAGCCACTCGGAGGATAAACAATTGAGATAAGGTACTAGGAAGCTATTTTTAGCATTATGGGGTATAGAAGTCCGGCTGGTCTGCAGGAGAAAGTATGTGTCTACTTGTACATCAATGGTTGATCAGGGGTCACAGGTTCATGTTGTGTCGAAGTTATAGGTAGTTGTTATGTCGAAGATCCCAGGTGAGTCGCAGCCTTAAATGTGGCAGATGGGACAAAATGGATTTGGCGGCGTCAGCACGAGCGATGCTCTCAATACCCGCAATAATGAGATTTTGGGAAAATCCAGGGCTATGTGTGACAAGATTTCCAGCATTTGGCGACATTATTACACCATGATGACAGGTTTTGTAACAGGATTCTATAAGAAAGCAACATCGGCCCATCAGTCTTTCGACAAAGTACCTCTGGGAGTCTATTCATCTAGAGCCATGTCAAACAATTGTGCAGTTCAGCAGTTAGTACGAGAGTTTAGAGAAAGAGGTCTGCAGAACATTCTCAGTAACCCGCCCAGACAATCGTATTCGACTTAAGTACAAAGGCAGGGTGGGTTTTGCTCTAAACTAGGCGAAGGTGGGGTGGCGTCTGCTCTAACGTGGAGCGACGAAAGCCACAAGGCCTTCCAAAAATACTCTGGGGAATCCCGTCATGAATCCTATCGGTTGAACAGAGCCATGGCAGCTGTGTGCCTCATGCAGCATGACATGCAATTCTAGGGGACCCCAGGCTGTGGGTGATGAAGGGCCGGCAACCAAGACGGAGGATGAAGTTGCAGATGGATCCCGAAGGCCTTCATCAGCAAAACTTCTGCAAAGGACAGAAGTAGGCAACCGGCGGCAGCACGGCGAGCCTCAGCAAGCAGCGCACTATGCTTTGTTAGCAAAATTTTGCCACCAGAAGAAACTGAAGAGTGTCCCGGGACGGGCCACTGGTGAGTCTTAGGGGCCTGTTGGGATGCGCACCCTAACGGTCCTTAAGATGAGTAACTCCGCGAGTTTGGACTCAAAATAGTCTTAGGGGTGTCGGGGTTGAGTCAAAGTCTTCTATTGTAATAAACCCATGGTTTATGTCCAGGGTTTAGGGTTTGGGATGCCCATGGTTTGATTCCATGTTTTGTAAATAGTGCGCTGTATAAATAGGCACTTGTGTAAAGAACAAAGGTTAGGTTTTTGATGTGAAGAGAAATAAGGCGAAGCTAAGGTTGTTTTGTAAGAAAGGTTAAGTCCCAGCTGTGTGCATGGATGACCTCTGCAGCTGTGTGCGCAGAGGGTTTTTGTAAGAGGTTAAGAAGATCTGCTGCTGTGTGCGCAGAGGCCTGCTGCTGTGTGCGTGGCTTTTTGAGGACTGAAGGGATCTGTAGCTGAGTGCGCAGATCAGAACTGTGGTTTTGTAGCAAGTTGAATAAAACATATTTCTGTGGACGTAGCCCCTACACTGGGGGTGAACCACGTTATATTTGGTGTTGTGGTTCTTGTGTTGTTTATGTTCTATTTACTTTTCATGCATTAATAACTAGATATATCTGATAATCAAGATCACTGCTGTTAATAAGCTTCGCTGTAATTCCCAGTAAGGGTTGCGCAAGTCACTGTTGTTATCTAACTGCGAAGATATTATATGTGAATGTGTTTGAGGACTGTGTTAGTTGATTATAAATTAATAAAGACTTAAGGTACAGTAATTCCCCTCTTCTGTCTGCAGAAACCTAATTCTGTGGCACCCCATAGCTGTTTCGAGTGAGACTGCAACCTGCGCGCAGGTTGTTGCCAAAAGGGCCAACACTGTGGGTCTTTTGTTGGTGCGATACAAAAGGTTTAAACCCGGGTCTGCTCTATTTCCCAACAACACATTAAGATATCTTAGGTGAGACTGCACCTAGCTCGTGGGCATTGCCAAATGAGATTGCTCTGTCAGGTCGATGTCTTATGTTGTTTTGTTGGTATTGCACGTCGTTGTTGAACCTGGGGTCAAGACAAGAAGGAATATTAGGCCAACAAATGGTTCCATTTTTGGGACCGTTAATAATTTGAGTCGAGGTAAATGTTGTGGCATCCGACAAAGAACAAAATAGAGGATTGGATGGAGTCTAAAACACTAGCATTCTTGCAAGGAGAGAGAGCAGGATCACGGTTGGGTGCAAAAAATTGGTTAGAACGATACATATATTATCATATTCATGAGATATTTTTCGTAGAGTTTCCCATTGTGTTGCACGAGTGGTTTTCAAGATTGGCAACTAGGAAGACAAATTTCCAGAGAAGAGTAGTGGTTGAGTAGAATGACTAGTTGGTTCACGAGATAACCAATGTAAGTAACACCATCTCTAGAAATGTTGATTTTTGGGTTGATACTATTTTGCAAGGATATATTACTCAGTTTGTAGTAGAGACTATAACCTCATATAGTGAGGTTGAAAGAAATTTTTTCCAATGACCATGAAGAAGATATTTTCTATCTATCAACACATGGATAAAGATGCTAGTTTATGAGAAGGGAATCTTGCAATTGAGTAGTTAAGCTGCATATCCAAGCAGATGGGATATGTCACAGATAAGCTACAAAGAAGATGGGAAATGGTGAGCTAAGATGTTCCCTGGATGTACAGAACCTGAACTAGAAGTGGGATTCCTAAGGAGTGGAAGGAGATTCAATCCTGGGAAAAGGAGAAAGAAAAATCCTAGTCTATTCGAAGAAAGTGAGAACAAACTTTGGTCGCAACTAGACGAAGGGTCTTGCGATGAAGAGGAAGATTATTAGCCAATATTTGAAGTAGAATAGTTATAATAATCTATGGAGACACCAAGATCAGGATAGAACTACATCACACCTGGAGAATCGCCAGAGGTACGGTCTAGAGCCTCATCTCGTGAAATATTTGTTAATACTGATAGTGCTAGTACTGTGACTAGTGCGTAGGAAGGTACACCTCCACTAGAGTATTTATCAGATAACCTTGAATCCAACTCAATGGCTAGGGCAGATATTAGACTACCCACATTCAATGGGAATGGAGCAGAGGATCCATAGCAACATTGGTTCCTCTGTAAAGTTGTTTGGATGGTTCACCTAGTTCATAATGTAGAGCTAAAGAAAGCACATATGTTCACAACTCTGAGGGGTCGTGCACTGGACTGCTTTATGAAGTTTTTCCTAGTACCGCCAAGAGCTCCATAGAAAAACCTTGAATAAATACAACTCGTAATGATATGTGAGTTCAAAAAACTTAAATCTAAGTTGCAATGTATCACTAAGATCAAAGAGATTAAAAAAATCATTGGCAGAGTATGTATGGGATTTTGACCAGTGGTTTAAAACCTTGATAGAAAAAGTAAGTTTCCAAATGTCGTATGTACAACATAAGGAGTGGTTTACTGCTACACTATTACCACACATATGAGGCCCATTGATGCAACAAAAGATTGAATCGCACACAGAAGCACTAGAATTGGAAATGAAGCTAGAAGCTTCGCCAATCCGTGATGGTGCCGCAGGAATGGTGCAAATTCAGTCACAGCTAGCTAATCTGATGATACAGATTCAGGATATCAAGAAGGAAAAGGAATCCCAAGAAGACTTATGGTGTACGAAATGCAGAATGGATGGACACACCAAGGATAATTGTCCAACCTACATGAACTATATCTCATCGGGTGCGCCAAACCCATTGAGTTCCCACATACTACCCTGGTGCCACATATGTCAGTCTAAAGGACATCACGACGAGGAGTATATATACTTGCAAAATATTGTAAGTACCCCAACAAGATTTTTCTGTAAATTGTGTAAGTTAGTAAGCAGTGAAGAGAAGGATTGCAGAGTATACCAACTCCTAAAGGAAAAGACAATCGACACCTACTTGATGAAGAATGACAGGAAACCTCATGCTGAACTAGTGCAAGAATCGTATCATCTTGTGCAATTCCAACCCAATCAGAATCAAAACCAATATCAACCATAGTATGCGTCTCAGTATCAGTATGCACCACATAATCAATACCAGCTGCAATAGTAGCAGAATCAGTACCCACCACATCAAGCACACCCACAGGGAAGGGGTGGTGGAAACTTCAGAGGTCAAGGAGGAGGAGGATTTGGCATAGCAAGAGGTCGGGTTGCATGCTATAACAATGGAAAACTAGGTCATTATTCCAGAGATTGTCAAGAACCTACAAAGACATGCTCATATTGTAAAGCGCAGGACCATAATGTAGAGCAGTGTCCGTAGTTGATTGCGAAGTGGCAAGATAGGACCATTATAGGTCCTAACCTTATGTAGAATATGATCCCAAATCCAAATCCTAACTTGAACATTCACATGATTACTTCCGAGCTAAGAGAGTCGAGCGTTGTTGTATTAACACGAGGAGGTGTTGCGACCTGAGTTGATCAGGATGTACCGCAAGAACAACTACAACTGCAAGTGTGACCCATGGCACAAAAGAAAGTACCATTCGACATTGAAAAATAGAAGCAAGTATTTTTGGATGTGCGACCAGAGTTCGTAGATCAAGAACAATCATTGATGTCATGTGAAGCCAAGGAGATTCCTGAACGCTTCCAACAGCTATTCCAGAATCAAATCCCGAAAAGTGTTAGTAAGATTAAATCATTTTTTGTCAAGTTTCTTAGCACTAATTCAGGATAAATATGTTGTTGCAGAACTACAAGAACTGATATAAGAAACCCCAAAAGAGTCGTAACCAGAAAGAAGATTTAACCAGATTAAAAAGAAGTTTAAACTAGTCATGATTTAAGAATGAATGCATAGATAAGCGACTATGACATGGATTAAATCATTTTAGACCTGGGCTCGGACGTCAATATTTTGACACGACAATATTGGGAAAGTATGGGAAGATGCACTTTGATTGGTCTCTTGTATAGTTGTGACATGCAAATCAGGCAAAGATCCTACCAATTGGCAGGTTGTGTCAAGTACCTGTCGACATTGAGCGGTTGCGCATATTTGTAGACTTTGAAGTCATTAATATCGTCAATGACACCAACCCATATCTTGCACTGCTGGGAATATATTGGGCCATAGATAATGAGGCCATTATCAATTTCAAGAAAATGATACTTTCATTTGAGGATAATGAGATGAGGGTAGTGTTGCCCATCGATCCATTAGAAGGATAGAGATACATCGATCTTGTCTACAATGAGGGACAAGGTGATTATCTTAACCAGATATGCAATGTCACTGCTCTACAAGAAGATTAAATAAATCCGACAGCAGATGGAAGCCTAAGCTGGAGGAGTGCTACTTCATGCACATCCGACTGAGGAGAGGCCTTGGAGAATTGGAAAAACCAGTTGCATGAGGTCTCTATAAGGAGGCGTGCCAAAATCACAAGGTCTGTGCGATGGGTGGAGAATGATTTACGAGAACTACCCACCTATGAGGGTTTTCCTAACCTTGCGACATTCCTACATGAGTTTGATGGACTCGTAACAGAGTCACAACATTTGTCTGTATTAGACCATGTGTTAAAAGCTACGCCAGTGAGATGGTGGGGTATGCACAAGTAGTCCATATGAGAATGGCCATAGTGCAGAAGGTTGATGGAAGTAATATTCAATGAATAAGTCACCACTGCGAGTTGCAAACACATAGGGTTGTCAAACCCTGTCAAGCACATAAATCAGTGTTGCGCCACATTTACAGAATACCCACAATAGGAATGGTTCCATCATTTCATTCACACATTGTAAATGACACCCCAAAGCTGGTATACATCTATGTAGTTGTGACAAGGAACTCAGGATTGGGAAAAGGTAGCTAAACAGTTCATGCACACATCAGAAACCTACAATTGATGTTGTGCTCCCAAAGATAAAGGAAAAGATATTTGTTGAAATCCCTGATGAAGAGGCAAATTCCCATCAGTGCAACGCAACCATCCAACAATGGATATCCTGTTACAATCGAGATAGAGACTGAGATGATGACCTGCCTAACATAAACACACTGAAATCAAAGGGTACAAGTGCAGTTGAAGGAAGTGGTATTTCAAGTGACCAGTTCCTTAAGTTGTTGAAAATCAAGAAAGTAAACATTGGGTCACCAGAGAACCCAAAGTTTGCCAATATAGGAGATTATTAGGATGAAGAGACAATCGTGAAGATCAAAGACTTTCTACATGAGTATCCAGACCTATTTCCTACCAATTTCTCAGAGATGAAGGGAATAGTTGGTGACCTGGGAGAGATGAAAATACCCCTGAAACCAGATGCTAAGCCAGTCAAACAACGATCGTATAGGTTGAATCCAAGGTATAAAGAAAAGGTAAAAGCTTAATTGGATTGCATGCTTGAAGTAGGAATCATTGAACCTGTTGAGGAGTCACAATGGATCAGCCCCACTGTGATCTAGGACAAGAAAACCACAAGTGAAGTTAGGATATGTGTCAACCAAAGGAACTTGAATGATGCATGCCTACATGATCCATTCCCAACACCATTCATAGATAAATATTGGAAAGCGTCAGAGGGAAATATATCTATTCATTCAATGACAATTCTATGGCTACCATCAAGTTAGGATCATGAAGGAGGATCACCATAAAATGACCTTCGTTACAAGACAGGGATGCTACAGGTATATGGTAATGCCCTTTGGACTCAAGAATGCAATTGTTATTTTTTTTAGAATAGTAGTTTCTTCTTTTAAATATTTCATTCATAAATTTGTTGAGGTCTACTTTGGTGATTGGACTGTGTTCAGTCTAGTAAGAGACCATATTAAAAGTTTATTCACGATGCTAGGCCACTGTTACCAGTATCAGATCGCACTTAATTCCAAGAAATGTATTTTTTGCTCACCGTTTGGTGTGCTGTTGGGTCACGTTGTATGTCACGATGGAATTTTGGTCAATGTTGGGGATCTGACCTTAACGGTCCTTAATTTTGATAGCTCCGCGGTTTTTGAGGAAGCTTGTAAGCGGAGTTGTGACTCAAAATAGTCTTAGGGGTGTCTGGGTTGGGTCAAAGCCCCCTTTTTGTAAATGACCCATGGTTTAAACCCAGGGTTATGGTTTTTGGGTGCCCATGGTTTAAGTCCATTGTTTTGTAATAGTGCACTGTATAAATAGGCACTAATGTAAAGAAGTGAGGTTAGGCCTTTGATGAATATCTTATGATGCTGATGTAATACGAAGCTAAGAGCTGTCTTAGGGTTTTGTAAGAAGGTTAAGTCCCAGCTATGTGCGTGGATGACCTCTGCAGCTGAGTGTGCAGAGGGTTTTGTAAGAAAGATTCTGCAAGCTGAGTGCACAGACCTGCAACTAAGTGCATAGCTTTTGAGAGATCGAGGAGATCTGCAGCTGAGTGTGCAGATCAGAACTGTGGTTTTTGTAAAGAGTTGAATATAAACATAGTTCTGTTGATGTAGCCCCTACACTAGGGGTGAACCATGTATATCTTGTGTTCGGGTGGTTCTGTTGCTTTGTGTCGTTTATGCTTTTTTTTATAAGTAGGTGAATGCTAAAGTAAGATAACTGTTAAGATTAACTTCACTGTGAATTCCCAGCTAAGGGTTAAGCAATAAAAGTTCTTATCTAACTGCGAAGCTAATTAAGTGAATGCTAAAATCTTGTTTTGTAATAAATATTATTGTTAAGGCTAAAGGTACAGTAATATCCCTCTTCTGCTTGCAGAAACCTTATTTCACGGCACCCCATAGCTGTTTCAGGTGAGCCTGCAGCATGTTTGCAGGTTGTTTCTGAAAGGGCCAACACTGTGGGTCTTTTGTTGGTGCGAAGATAAGAGTCTAAAACCCGAGTCTTCCCTAAAGCCCAACAAATTGGTTCCGTTGCCAGTTGAACTTAGTATCTGCTCAAGAGGGATCTACGTCGTACCTAGAGGGCTATGTTCTGGAGACCCTTCGTAAGGGAAATCGGTGACCGGATTGAGGATACCTATTTGAAGTTTGCAGAGAAAGAAAATAAGGATCCTCATCGTAGCTCAGATGACTTCTTGCAAAGGTACATCTTTTCTAATGTTTATGAAATTTTCTTTGGTAGTATCCACATAGAATTGCACCAGTGGTTATCCAGGATGACAGAGAGAAGGATGAACTTCCAAGAAGATCGGTTTCCTAACTGGACCCCAGCAAGAATTATTATATTGAAAAGGGTGAACAACGCGATCTCGCGAGCTGTTGATTTCTGGACATCGCGAACCCTGGAAGCATTTGTGACGGAGTTCGCCATTGACACAAGTACTTCCTTCAACGAAGCTGAACGAAAATTTTTCAAAGGACCAAGGGGTAAGTACTTGAATTCATTTAGTTGGATATTAAAATGCTATTGGCTGAAAAAGGCATATTGCTTATAGAATCATATTGTTAGATCTACTATTGCTAACCTATGATTGGAAGTGAAAGTGACTTCGACGAGCAAAGTGGTTTGCTGCGAAGCGGTAAAAGATACAAGAGAAATGTTGGATCCTATATCCTCGGCTAGAATACTGATTATACTCCTCTAAGTCTAGAAGACTCTAAGTCCGTAGAAATCCCTTCTGTTAGAAACCCTCCTATAACCCCGCAACAAAGAACTGTTATCCCCAAGACCCTGTCGCAGTCTAAAAGTAACCCTATCCCTAGTATTTCTGTCGCAGGTCAGTCTACCCCAGCAAGTTCTCCTCATCCTCCCCCTCCCTCCCCCCCTAGATCCAATATGGCCCATGTGAACGATGACATCAAATTACTAGTCTTTAAAGGAACTAGATCAGAGGATCCAGAACAGTTTTGGTTTTTATGCGAAGCTGTGTGGACTACTAAGAACATTATGGACCAAGATGTAAGAAGAGCACAGATGGTTACTTCTTTCAGAGACTGAGCTTTGACTTGGTTTATGAAGTTTTCTAGTACTCAGACCCATGTCTTGGCTGACATTAAAGTAGCACTGATCAGAGAGTTCAAGAAGCCTAAATCAGAGTCACAGTGTATAACTGAACTAAAAGAGATTCAGCAGAGACGAGGTGAATCAATTTGGGACTTTGATTAGAGGTTCAAAGTTTTGCTAGATCAAGTTAGCTTCACGATTGGACCAAAACAACATAAGGAATGGTTCATTGCGGCATTATTATCTCACATCAGAACTCCACTCATGCAACAGAAGGTTGCCGATCAGCAAGAGGATTTGGATATTACCATGAAGCTTGAAACAGCTCCTGTCGCAGATAATTCTGGCATAGCTCAAATACAAGCGCAGTTGGCGGAAATGGATTTAGAGCTTTGCGACATGAAGAAGGGTAAATCCATTCGTGAAGACGTGTGGTGTATACGATGTCGAACAGAAGGCCATGACAAAGAACAGTGTCCGACGTTAAGAAACTATCTGAATACTGGTGCACCAAACCCATTGAAGCCTACTGTTCTATATTGTGAGATCTGTCGAACAACTGGCCAGCATCGACCCGAAGATTGCTATGTGTTGCAGAGGTATGTCCAAGTACCTAAAAATCCTTACTGCAAGTTCTATAAGTCAGTTGGCCACAATGAAGATGAATGTTGCAGCTTCGACCTCATGAGAGAGCGAACCTATGATACTTATAGGGTCCACCCTGATGCACAAGGAAATGATGGATATGGTTACCATGGTGGTCGAGGTAGTTTCAGAGGCTGTGGTCATGGTATGCCTGGAGGAGGTCGAGGCCAGGTTATTTGCTATAACTGCAATCAGGTAGGACATCTAGCTTGAGACTGTCAGAACCCAACTACGACATGTCGATATTGCAGAGCAGTCGATCATGTCATTGAGCAATGCCCACAGTTGATAGCTAAGATCCAAGAAAGAAACATCAAAACTAGTTAGAATGTTTAGATGATTGCTGTAGAACAAAGACTGGTCCCAACCATTAATGTTGTTACAAGGAGTGGAGCTATGACACAAGTGCAGAGTAAGGAGAAACAGCATGATGAAGCTTGGGTCCACAAGGCCCCAGAGAAAGTTCCAGCCTTCAATGTTGGAAGAGAAAAAGAAACCTTTCTGGAAGCTAGAAAATACTTTGTTGATCCAGGAACATCAGTAGTAACCAAGCAACAGCATTGACAGTAGTCACAACCCCAAGAAGCTTCACAGGATCAAGTAAGTACACTGTCATCATTTCTACAGAGTTGTATCAAGCTGTTAAGAAATCAGAATGCTTTGAACGAATTACAGAAAGTTATTTAGTCTTGCGAACCTCAGCGAAGCTCTATTAAGGAAAAAACTGTTAGTATAGTTAGAAGAACTGGAAGAGAAATGAGATGGCATGCTCAGGTAGGAGAGTATGACATGAAGGATGTCATTTTAGATCTGGGATCAGAAGTAAATATCTTAACTAAAAATACATGGGAACAAATGGGAAAACCTACCCTTGAATGGTCCCCTCTACAGTTGAGATTAGCCAATCAACAGAGGATTGTGCCCCTAGGAAGATTCCCTAGTGTACCAGTGGATATAGATGGAGTAAGTACCTTAGCAAACTTCGAAGTCATTGAGATAATTGATGATAGAAACCCCTACAAAACCTTGCTAGGAATTGAGTGGGAAATAAACAATGATGCAGTAATCAACCTTAAAAAGAGACAGATGACTTTTGAAGGGAAGGGTTTGAGAGTCATAGTACCATTGGATCCTTCTCAAGGAGAAAGGTATACAGATCCAATCAAAGATGAAGACCAGGATGTTTTGGATCATATCTACAACATCACAGCTAAGGAAGAATATTATGTTGACCCTATTGCCAAGGGTATAATGGATTGGCAGTGTGATAGCTCCTGCATGTCTGATTCAGACGAAGGTCTAGAGAATTGGCAGAATCGACTCTATGAACTACATGGACATCGGTGCGCAAGAATTACCAAGTCTCTCAGATGGCTTAGCGCACAGACAAGAGTATTGCCTACCTTTGATGGCTTGACAGATCCAAGATAATTTATTGTACAATTCTTAGAGCAAGTACAAAATTCACAGAAAATGCCTACTCTAGATTCAACATTCAGAGCCACATTAGCTAGATGGTGGAATGGCCATAAAAAGTATATTCATAGTTGGGAAGCTTGTCAAAAGTCTCTTCGATTGAGATTCATGGATCAACCTCAGGAGGTACGAAGAAGGTTTAATGGTCAGAATAGTCCTCAAGAACATTTGGAGCAGTGTTATGAAGCATGGAAGTATGTACCTCGCGAAGAATGGGTACATAGGTTTGTGCACACTCTGGAACCTATAGCAAAGAACTGGTATGCAGAGGTCGAGATTCGCCATGGTACTGTAAGTTGGGATAGTCTTGTTGATATTTTTATGCTCACATTTTCTATTAATGAGGTTTTCCCTACTTTGGACGTAGCTATTAGGTTGATCCATACTAATGTGTTTGATGACAAAGAAATAGTTGAGTACCAACCTGATTGGAAGGAACAAGAAGCTAATGCAGTTGAATGTTATAACCTCGCAATTGGCGAGGATGAGGACCCGTGAAACATCAATATCCCTGAGTTAGAAGGACACTGCAAAGTACATGGACCAACAGTCGAAGCACCTAAAGTGACTCAGCCTTTGAAGACAAGGCAAGTAAGCATTGGGTCAGAAGAAATGCCTAAGTATGCCACTATTGGAGATTACTGGGACGAAGAAATGGTAAGCAAAGTGACTGAACTTCTCCACGAGTATTAGGACTTATTTCCAATGAAGTTCTCAGAAATGAAAGGTATCCTTGGTGATATAGGAGTGATAAAGATACCTTTGAAACCTGATGCGAAGCCAGTAAAGCAGCACCTGTACAGGCTGAACCCTAAGTACAAAGAAAAAGTCAGGCTGGAGCTAGAAAATATGCTCGCTACAGGAATCATTGAGCCTGTCGAAGAGTCTGAGTGGGTCAGCCTGATGGTGGTACAAGAAAAGAAAACCAAGGGAGAAATCAAAATCTGCGTTGATCTGAGGAAGTTGAATGATGCTTGTTTACATGACCCGTTCCCTACCCCCTTTACAGATGAAGTTTTAGACAATGTCAGAGGTCAAGAAGTGTACTCTTTTACTAATGGATTTTTAGGCTACCATCATATCAGAATTGCTCCAGAAAATCGACATAAAACAACCTTCGTGATGGAAATGGGATCTTTTCAGCATATAGTTATGCCCTTTGGATTGAAGAATGCACCTGCTATGTTTTCTAGAGTAGTCATATCTGCATTTAAGGAATTTATACATAAATTCTTAGAAGTTTACTTTGATGATTGGACTATCTTTGGGTTACTGAAAGACCATATAGTCAGCTTAAGACTTATGCTGGACAAGTGTAGACAGCATCAGATTTCGTTAAACCTGAAGAAGTGTATCTTTTGTGCACCATTTGGAATTCTGTTAGGTCACATTGTATGTAAGCAAGGATTAATGATGGATCCTGTGAAGATAGCCATTATTGTGAATTTGCCACCTCCGAAGTCTGTTAAGAAACTTCGCACCACGCTTGGTCATACTGGATATTACCGGAAATTTATTAAAGGATATGCTCAAATTACAGCCCCTATGGAGAAGAAATTGAAGAAAGATATCAAGTTTGAGTGGACACCTGAGTGTCAGGAAAGCTTGGATATTTTGAAAGAAAAGATGGTAACCGCCCCTATCTTAGTATTCCCTGACTGGAATAAGGAGTTTCATGTACATGTCAATGCATCCTCCCTTGCTCTAGGTATAGTATTGGCTCAGTCAGGTGAAGGTAATATTGATCACCCTATTGCTTTTGCAAATAGAAAATTGTCCACAACAGAGAAGAACTATACTACGATAGAACAAGAAGGTCTAGCTATGGTTTATGATTTGCAAAAGTTCCGACATTATCTGTTAGGATCTCATTTTAAGATGTTCACTGACCATTTTGCTTTGAAATATTTGGTTAACAAGCCTGTGTTAGGTGGAAGGATATGCCGATGGTTAATTTTGTTTCAGGAGTATGACTTTGAGATCATAGTTAAGCCAGGAAGACTTAACTTAGAACCTGAACATTTGTTGACACTCGAGTTAGGGGAAGATCTCACTAGCTTGGACGAAGGTCTTCCTGATGCCCAGTTATTTGCCATCCAGATGGTTGATGACTATTTTTCAGGACATTGTTCAGTACTTGTCCACAGGTTTTGCACCCTCTGAGATGACAACACAGCAAAAGAAGCTGGTGGTGGTTAAGGAAGCTGAATTTACCTTGGTAGTAGGACAACTATACAATATGGGACTAGATGAAATACTATGCAGATGTGTCTTGGAGCATGAGAAGCCATTGATTTTGGCTGAGGCACATTCTGGAGCAGCAAGTGTTATAGCGGATTTCACCACTGCAAGTGAATCACACACTGTATGGCCTTCCGCTGTCCCACTGTAGACTCATTAGACCCCATGGACCACTTTTTCTCCTTTAATGTTTCCTTAATCATCCCTACAAACTTATGAAAAATGATATACGCGGCTTTTAAACCTATAACCGCGTACATACAAGAGTTTTAACCCTATAACTGTGTAAATCGGGATGTGTGCATAATCCAAATCCTTTTGGAGTTTTCCTTGACATGGATCTGACTCATATGACTCCTAGCCTTCCATATGCCTTGAGATCGCACGGATTCGACCCTTCATTACCCATATGAAAAGCTATATAAGGAACCCCTTGGTACATTGAAGGCATAAGAGAGAATTGAGAGGATCGAAACTATAGTCCATTGTTGCTGGAACTTATGCTTGAGTCTGCATCCCTTTGTCCCTTGGAGCACTTTTGTGTTCTTCCCAAGCTTGCCTTTTGCTAGTGAGCTTGCTATCTAAGTGATGGAGGATTGAAGTGGTGGAGGCCCAAGTGGGGGATTCAGTTTCTCCGGTTCGCAGACATGCCGTCAGAGGTTGTCTCTATCTTGTAATCTCTTATTTATATTAATAAGAACTATCTTTTCCTGTCCAATAATGTGTATTTGAATGAATATTGTATCCATTGGAATATGTCAAATGCTTTTACATTATTGATTATATATGCTAGAATATATCTAACACCATGATATATAGAATGCTTGTATTGTTTACTTGTTGTTGAAAAGTAATCTATCAATTCAAGCTGGAGTTGGAAATCTCAACGGGGATATACTTCAACCGTCCGGAATAAGGTACAAGGTTCGATCCTTTAGTGTTAGACATTTTATTTCTATTGCATATTGAAAGAGATTGATTTCTGGAGTCAAGCTATCTGTTGTGGTACCCCAAGCCATAGGAATTTCTCTTCGTAATAGAATTGGCAACTCCACTAGGGAGTTCCTAGTAGTTGTCCTTTGGGGATTGATTTCTCGGCATTCAATGTATTTGAATTGCTTTGTCTCTCTTGTTTCTGTGTTGAGTCTGGGGGCATGTATGCCTGGTAGAGTCTGATTGGTGTGAAGTTTGTCTCAGCCTATCTGTTTGCCTTGAGTTTATGCACTTTTTCTTCCTGTACACGGGTTTTCGACTTACAGTCACGTATACATGTGGGTTCCTCTGTGATTTCCGCGTATACATGTTG
>LPNX010967206.1:78265-89670 GCA_001517045.1 Pseudotsuga menziesii | reverse complement strand
TACCCCGACACCCCTAAGACTATTTTGACCCATAGCTCCGCTTACAAATTTCCTAATTAACCGCGGAGTTACCCTATATGGAATATACGCCCCAACAATACACGCGGGTTTACTGCAAAAAGTCATGTATACCTTTGGTTTGGTCTTTTTATGGAAGATAATTCATTGCTCGGTAAATTCTAATATTTGTTGAGTCTCCTTTGGCACTGCCTGAGTCTGTTTTGGCCCCTGTTTCTGACCAGAAATGTTTTTTTTAGGCTAAATGTTTTTTTAGGAAAGTTCTTGTCATGGCATTTTCGATTTTTTGTTTAAGATTAGTGCATTAGATTTCTTTTACCTAAGTGCTTTTCTTGAATGCTCTCTATGTATGCTTGCAGAGTCTGAGGGTCGTAGAATCATCCTTTTTCTTTTTGCATCTCTTATATTTTCAAAAAATCCAAAAACATTTGCTTATCATCATGCATTTCATCGTTCACTTTGCATTGTACTTGCACTAGTTCTAGATTTGTTTTGGAGTACTAGTTAGGACTTCATATAGGGAAATTTGCATTTATCATTTGAAGAAGAATTGTGCATTTCACATAGTAGCATACCCTATTTTCATCGACACAATGCATTTGCATTGATTGTTAGGTGTGCATTTTACTTCTTGTTGCGTCATAACACCACTAGTTGCACGACCATATCCCTTTTTGCATAATAAAGCCAACTAAAATCAATGCTAAATAAAATGAATTACACTCTTTTCTTTTCTAGGGTGCACCAACAAGGTTAGGTTTTAGGATCTTGGAATAGTTCATTGTAAGTTAATTCTCCAAGATCACTAAACAATAACATATAGGTGTCTGTCTAGGTGAGTGTGTGAAATCCTTGGTATAACCATTGTTCTCAGGATCCTCCTATCAAACGGGAGTTAAGCACGAGGCAGTGTGAGCGGTTATTGATTGGGATGACCCCTAGTCATAACTCAGTAGCACTGGAGATATTTCCAAGATTGTATTCATATTTGGGGGCTCTTTTGAGAGTTTTGGGCTTTGCTACCCTGCCCATACGGTCAATCCCTCTTGCGACTGTCTGCCTGAGCATTGATTATATTGAGGTGACCTTAGTGGCCTTACCTAGGATATCGAGGGGGTACTTGTAGAGGTTATTCTGTAGGTGTCCCAGCCAGGTTGGGGTTGAACATCACAGTCGCTATACACGTTGAAGCTGAGGGCCACAATAATTGGTTACGTACCTCCACTTGTTGTGTATGGGAGTCTCAAGCCTCTCCTAGGCGAGACATACCTGCTTCATTCGGGAGCTCACTTATCCAGCCCTTGTTTGCTTGCATTTGGATTTAGTTTTTATTCGTGATTGCTCTGTGCACGCTAGTTGGCCTAGGGTCTACGTAAATAGAGAGTCTTTGCTATTTTTTGAGTCATTGTGGGTTCAGGTGCGGTTCTGCACTGCTCTCGTCGCTTAGCAGGACTTCCACCTTCTACCTCTCCTCCTCCTTTAGGAGAGAGACCTAGACAGTCTAGGAAGACTATGTCACACATTGATTCACACACCATGGGGGATTCTTCATAAAATATTCTTGAACCACCTCCTCCCATTCGTGTTGACGATGGGGAATTTACTCCTACTTATGATCCTTCACCCGACTTAGCCGAGTTAGGTCCTGTGATTTCTGAGATAGGATCCATGCACGATAGACCTACTCATTCTAGACCTGATTCCCCATTGACGCGTTACCGGTATGGTATGATGGAGGATGCCGAGACTCACTTTGAACCCGCCACTTCTAGCTATGGTAGTTATGCTACGACTGGTTTTCCTATGCATGATTTGACATTTCATGTCGAATCTGACTTTGAGCCTAGCACTATGCTTAGGGGCAATCCCATTCCTTACCATGCAGAGAGGTTTGGGAGTACTAGTCACATTGCACCTTCCATCCCAGCGGTGGAAGCTACAGCTTATGTTCCTCCTAGGTCTAGGGTTAGCGATCCCATTAGGATACCAGACCCGAGATGAGTGACGATAGGCGGTAACATGTATATTATTGCTCAAATTCCTTCTTCCTCGACCATTAGTTCTTAAAATGTTCATCCTCCACCTTATTCACATGGTCCTTCGAGTCGGCACATGGCTACGAGTTAGGTTCGTACTGCAATTACTAGATCGATTGTGTCTCAAGTTTACACACCACTCGTTGCCTTGGGAGGTTATGTTCATGCTTCTAGAGGTCATATTACTACTTCTGCAGCATATATCCCTATGTCTGGTATGTATATTCCTACTTCTGGAACAAATCTTCCTATCTATGGAGTGTCTCATGGGGCATCACAAGCGATGACCTATGGACCTTATCATGGGGCACAGTACGGACATGATTCTTCACCTTATAGTGGCGGGTATCAACAACCTGCCTACTCTCCTAATTATGGCTTTGTAGCTCCTACTAGTCAAGGTCCACTTTATCATGGTGCTTCCACGCCACCCTATACGGGTCAGACAGGAGAAGGACACTATGGCCAAGGCCATGGTGGAAACCAAACCTATGTGAACCAGGGAGCGGTCCAGTGACCTCATCATCCTAGGCTCCCTTTCCTCGCGACACTTAATCTTCCTGACTTATTGAGACTTACGAACGATCTTGTGGCTCATGACCCGGCTTGGCCAGCTGTCCCTACCAAGCTTCCTTCATACATCCCTAAGTTTGAATGCAAACCGGGAGACGATCCGAGCGAACACATTACTACGTTCCACCTATGGTGCTCTTCGAATTCATTACATCAGGACTCAGTCCACTTGAGGCTATTTCAACACACCCTCACAGGGCCTGCTGCGAAATGGTACATAGAGTTACCTAGGGGAGCCTTCACCTTGTTTGATGACCTTGCGATGACTTTCCTTAATCACTTCCAGCTACCAGTGCGCTATGACGTTGGTACTAAACTCTTGTTGACATTTCGACAAGATAAAGCCACCCATATTTTTTATCATATTCAGGAGTGGCGTAGACGGAAGAGATTAATTAAAGCCTCTATACCATCGAAGTTCCTTCTCGAGTGGTTCCTTAAATCGTTATTGCCATATATAGGGAAGGATGTTTCCACATCCAGAGTGCAGAATGAGGAACAAGCAATCTTTAGGGCGCAGGAACTAGACTTGATCTATGCTCAGTCTGGTTTGTTGTATGAGATTATTCCCAACGCACCTCGTTCTAGTTTCGATCCCAAGGTCAAACATGGACCACATGCTGACGGCATTGTGGGTTGTGCAACTGCAAAACCTATGGATTCGGTTGCAAAACAAGTTGCTCAGTTGTCAATCAACCAATCTACTTCGGGACAAGCTATGGCTTTGTCTCAACCCGCCCAAACGGCGAGTGTACTTTCTGTGCAATCGTCGGACCAGAAGGGTAACCAGCAGCCCGGACGGAATAGAAGAAAGGGTAAGAATAATAATCGAAAGGGTGGGAATAAGAATGAGAATGCCAACACTAATGACAAGAACGGTAAAAATGCTGGGGGGGACAAGCAAGCTAAGCGTAAGGTTAAGTTTCCTTGTAAGTTATGTAAGGAAGATCACCTCACATACTTGTGCCGTTAGATAGATGAAGCTTAGAGATTATTAGCACAAGGCCCAACTGTGCTAACGAACCCTTTACCACATAACCAGAATATGAACTCGAAGTCCCATGACCAGTCCAGTGAGAATGATCCACTAGAGACTAGTGCTCGTGGGTGCATTAACATGGTTCACGCTATGAAATTGTGACTCGTGCGAAAGATTATAGTTCGTCACAGCCCAGCCCAGGCAAAGATCCTGATCCATCAGGGTCTCCTTTGCGCATTGAGAAACCTGCGGATAAACCTGAGTTTGCACCTCGCATTCATAAGGGAGTTCTTAAGTGTTCGAGGCATAATCCAAATGCCTGAGTCGCCCTGAATTATTCAGTTGTCGAGGATTTGGGCCATACTCCTTGTGCAATGTTTGCATTGGAGGTACTTCAGAGTTGTCCTTCGCAAAGGAAGGCATTGCTTTCTGCCCTTGGTGTGAATGGAGATGATTCTTCCTCAGTGATCAAATTTGAAACCACGGGACTGCAACCTCGCTTACCCTACTATGTGTCTCTTTTGGTGCACGTAGAATGCCTTAATATGGTCGTCAAACGTACAGTGATTGATGAGGGTGCTACGGCTTCTGTGATGTCTTTGTCCTGTTGGAAGGGTCTGGATTCTCTTGAGCTGTCCAAGTCAGCGACTATGTTAACTGCGTTTGATGGGAGATCTTTTAGGCCGCATAGCATCCTTCCTTCCCTTAAAGTCCTTTTGGGAGGGAAGAACGTTGCGATAGAGGTTGAGGTGGTTTATGTGCCCCTTGAATATAATCTCTTGCTGGGTAGGAACTAGATGTATAGCATGCAAGCCGTTGCTTCTTCCGTGTTTCACATTGTATGCTTTCCTCATAATGGGAAGATTGTGATGATTGATCAAATGGCATTGAAGAATCCACTGGCTACCGCATATTCGGGAGCTTCAATCCCGATCGTCGACCACTCTCAGCCGGCAACTGGGAGTGTGGGTGTAGGAATGTATCCATCCCTCATGGGAAGCTTTAGTTCTCTTGCACCGATCCTCATGATAGGTTCTTATTCCGATAAGGCTTCGACTTCTACAACCTCGGTATCTTTTCGCACGACCCATATGGAAGATCCTTGGATTATTCCTACGCTGAGTACATCGAGTGAGCCTGTCGAGACGATTATGCCCTTGCCTGCAGTTATGATTGCTTATCAAGCTAATCTCAAATCTACTGCATAGCCTTGTTCTTCTTCTTCGCGGATGGAAGAGCAAGACCGCTATGTGCTGCTGGCATGGGCAATATAGTATTCTCATGCCTACAACTCCCTTGATACAGTTTTCCCTTCAGATGAAGCGATCATCGAGCCTATGTCGGGAGTTGAGCCACCATGGTAGGAACTTCATCATAGATCGTACTTTCTTCCAGCGCTTGACCGTTTGGAGCATGAGGATTATAGGGAGATTATTAGTTAGAAAGTTGGTAGGCCCATGGTTCCGTTAAGCTCTCCTGGTCCGATGGCTGATGGAAACATGGCGAAGATGTCGTCAACGATCCCTATAAACATTTCTCGCAATCCTAGAACTATTGAAAATGTCTATATTGGGGCGGAATGTTCCCAAGCTGAAATTCTTGAATACACTGAGTTATTTAAAGAATTCCGCGATATTTTTGCTTGGTCTTATGATGAGATGCCAGGTATTGACCCTCAGATTGTCGAACATGAGATTAAGACTTACCCCAACGCTAATCCTGTTCGACAGCATTTACGCACTATGAATCCTAGGAAAGCACCCGCCATTAAGGCAGAGATAGAGAAGCTGTTGAAAGTTGGCTTCATCTATCCCTTTCCCTTGACAGAGTGGGTTTCAAACCCCGTTCCGGTGGATAAGAAGCAGGGATTGATCCGCATATGCACTTATTTCCGCGATTCAAATCGTGCCTGTCCTAAGGATAACTTCCCCACACCATTTATTGATCAGATTTTGGATGAGTGTGCGGGTAGCGAGGTGTTCTCCTTTATGGATGGCTTTTCCAGGTATAATCAGATTCAGATTAAACCTGAGGACCAACACAAGACTACATTTATTTTTCCTTGGGGAACATTTGTATATCAGAAAATGCCTTTCGACCTTAAAAACACCGAAGCTATGTTTCAGCGGGTGATGACCATGATTTTCCACGATCTCAAGTCTATTATTGAAGTATTTTTGGATGACCTTGCTGCTCATTCTCATATGAGAATGCGTCATCCCTGTCACTTGAGATTGGTATTCGAAAGATGTCAGCACTATTCAGTTCGATTAAATCCTCATAAGTGCATCTTTTGCGTGAAGTCAGGTCGTTTACTAGGGTTCATCGTTTCGAAAGAGGGTATAAGAGTCGACCCTTTGATGGTAGAGGCAATACTTCAGTTGTCTCCCCCGAAAAATATTCGTCATCTTCGGTGTTTGCAAGGCATGGAAAACTTCCTACGAAGATTTGTGGTCAACTTTGCCAATTTGACTAGAGGCTTCATGCATCTCTTGAAGAAGCATACTCCCTTTGAATGGGATGAGCGAGCCCAGGAGTGCTTCGATGCACTTAAGCAAGCCCTAGCATCGGCCCCGGTGATTAGTCCTCCGGATTATAGCCGTGATTTCTCATTATATGTGGCCGCGTCCTTAGAGACGAGGGTATGGTTTTGGTTCAAGAGGATGAGGAGCTCCAGGAGCATGTCATATATTACTTGAGCCGAAACCTTATTGACGCAAAGATTCGGTATTCTCATGTCGAGAAGCTTGCTTTGGCTACTGTACATGTGGTTCAGCGTTTGAGACATTACATTCTCCTTCGCCAGACCTTGGTCGTTGCCCATGTCAATCCATTTCAATTCGTCCTCACATGAAGGATGATTGGGGGAAAGTATAATAAATGGATTGTCATTTTGCAAGAATTTGATCTCGAGTTTGTTTCAGCAAAATCGAAGAAATCTTTAATATTTGCTGAGCTTATATTGGATTTTTCGAGCGAGACCGAGGAGTTGGGTGGAAAAGATACATTTGTGGATGGGCGCATATTCCTTATCTCAACGTTAGACCCATGGTATGGGGATATCATAGTATATTTGCAAACACAGAGGACCCCTACTCACCTCTCGCAAGATGAACGACGACTATTACGTCACGTCTCTAAGAACTACCTTATCATGGACAATACTTTGTACTGTCGTGGGGTAGATTCCATTTTACGACGTTGTTTAACTCATGATGAGGTTGAGGTTGTGCAAAATGATTGCCATGGAGGGGCGTGTGGCAGTCATTTATCTGGGCTTTCTACAGCTCAAAAGATTTTGAGGGTTATTTCTGGCCGTCGATTTTTAAATATTGTGTTGATGCAGTCAAGAGGTGCCACCCTTGCTAGGTGTGTTGCTAGGGTTTTACCCCTAGCTTGTGCGAATGAGCACCTACTAAGGAAAATGGATTCCTTAGTAGCAGTTCAATAATATGTGAATAAAGAATGCTAAAAAAAAATAAAAACTAATCTAAACATGTTCATGAAGCAAAAAACAGCAAAAAGTAAAGAATTATTTTTTATTAATCTGACCTCCAATGTGGAGGTTGGTGAAGCCCGTTGCGCTGGTCCGAGTAGGTGGCTCCGAGCTCCAAGCTGCTCCTTCTCTTTCTCCAATGGTGGAAATGGGCCAAAAGGGGTTCTCAATGGTGAAAGTAGCTCAATGGTGAGCTAGGGTTTCAAGAGCAATGTTGGCAGAGGCAGGATACTTTTGACTGTGGATATGAAATAAGGGGTCTCCATCACTTATTTATAGTTGGAAACCATGCGGTTTTAGGTCAGCTGGTTAGGGTTTCGGCTGTTTAGGGTTTTTTCCTCCTTTTCCTCATTATTTTATATTTTTTCTTCCTTTTTGGAGATTTTTGCTTTTTTAGAGGAATTTTGGATATTTTTGGAGGAAAAAAGGGTTTTATAGCCTTTTGGAGGCATTTTAAGCCTTTTGGAGACTTTTTAGATGGTTTTATGGGTTTTTTATGGAAATATGGTAGGAAAATGGACAAATGAGCCATGTAATGGGGTAGATAAGGTTCTGAACCATTTTTGGGTGTTAACAGATTGCCCCCTGATGTGCGAGGGCAGGAGCTCATCGTATGGCCAATGGACATCATAAGTCGTTATATGTTTTTCCTGGGGTGTGGAGAAGAGAAGGAACCAACTGAAGCCCGGAACAACGATCCCGAACCACCTGCAAGGACTGTAAAGTACATAACCTCAATAATGGATGAGGAATCATCTGATCATATGGAAGAGGCAGGCATTCCCATGCTCGTATCAAGATACATAAAAATAAATGTGAGGCCCGAAAAGAGGGACCTGTAGGATACATAGGAAACCAATGTGTATATCATAAGTGTCCAGAGAGGACACAAATCTGGAACATACTGCTGGGTTGACCATGTCTGAGCTGAACAACTGATGCACTGGAATGACAGCAGTGCTACTGAATGTGGTACCAAAGGAACGGATGCGCTGCTGGAGCAGAGTGACAAGGGTCACACTCGCAATGGTACGCTGATCTGGAACTGAACTGGGTACTCAAGGAAGCATGGAACTGGATGTCTTTCGAATACAATCGCTAACGCAGCCCGGACATCCTCAGGAACATATGATTGGGTGTTCCGAAGTGACTCACCAATGTGCTAGAGTCGGGGGATATCCGGGGTCTTCGACCAAATAATGGAATGGATATAAATCCTACGCGATTCTCAACGATGCGATCAAGGTGCTGAAGTCGAGCATGTGAGAAACAACCATTCGGAGAGGCAATGATGACTCCTCCCAAAATGGTCCATAGGCACTCACCACAGATGGTGATGGGTCCAAGGCGCAGGGGCCTCTGGGTCTATCCTCTGGAATAGAGGGGCTGTCGTCGACAGAGGGAGACCTGCAACGATCAAGGCAATGATGTTTCCTTGACAGGAGTGCGAGGTGTAAAACTGAACTGTGATAGTATTGATGGCAGGAGTGATAAACTGGGGGGAAAACTGGGCAAGTAGAGTGGGTGGACTCAAACTTCCTTTGTTTAGAGTATGAAGGCGAGGATGATCGGGCAGCGTATGAAACTGACTGGAGGTAAAGGGATCATAACTATATAGGATCTGAGGGTGACTGGGCTGAGGGATACTCAAGCTGTGGTAAAATGGCAGGAGATTGCAGAACACTCTGAACAAAGGCGACCTGATGGGGGTGCTTCCGAGAGGATCGATCATAGCGCCAAGAGGCGCAGGGGGACTTCTTCATGGGTTTAGTGAACTAGCAGAAGTGTGTATATGAAATGGTACTGTCGTGTGGATTTTACAAGCCCAGGACAGTTCATGCTTGTGGGTGCTTTCAATTTTAAGGAGTCTGAAAGCAATAAGAAGACTCTGAAATAATGGAATGATACTGTCATGTGGATTTTACGAGCCCAGGACAGTTCATGCTCATGGTTGCTTTCAATTTTAAGGAGTCTGAAAGCAATAAGAAGACTCTGCAGTAATGGACAGGCCAGGCAAGGAGGAAGTGTTAATTCAAGGGAACATTGGTGATGACCAGGAATGAGGGTGTGGTGGGAACACTGGTGGGCCTCCTTGCGGGGTGAATGAAATGGTGGCAAAATAACGAAACATTTGCAGTATGACAGGAGTGAATGGCTCGTGTAAAAAAGTGTGGAACAATCCGATGGTGGCCGATGTGGCGCGCAAATCGAGGCAGCAAGGTGTATGGAGAGAATGTTGAAATTGTACCAATTGAGAGCGAGAAATGATCTCAAGCATCATCACGAGCTCAGAAAAAATGAATCCGGTGATATAAAGAGTGTTAAAAACGGAGAGCGGCCGAAGTGGTGCGCAAACTGAGGCGACTAGCGGTGTCTAAAAAATGGGGAAAATATGACATAGAGAAAATAATGCAACGAGGTGACCATCGTGATGGTCTCGTCGTGCTGATTTCAATGGTGGAAACGGTTTGGAAAACAGACTTCGTATGGGTTCAGAATGGCCAAACAAGAGAAAAGTCAACAGACTATAAATAGTAAGTGGGCCCAACATGACATGTGTCATTTGACTAGTGGATTTTGACTCGGGATTACTGTGGACGAGAGCTTAGGTGTCATTTCTGGGCGATTGGATCGGTCGATTATAGATTCGGGAGACACAGGTATTCCGTAAAACTCATACCTGCATGGTTTTTGGGTTTGGGGGGTGGGTAGTGGGTCCTAGGGGATGTTTTGTACGGTCCACGTGGGTGGACCGCGGGTTTAGTGGGTGGTAACTGCGGTCCGAGACCGCGAGTTTGAGTCCGACAGCCACGGTTGGGGACCGCGGGTTCAGGCTGAACAGTCGCGGTTTCGAACCGCGGGTTCAGGCTGGACAACCGCGGTTTCGGACCGCGGGTTCAGGCTAGACAGCCACGGTTTCGGACCGCGGCTGTAGGCCTGACAGCTGCGGTCAGGGGCCGAGCTATTCCGGTTTTTTTTTTTTTTAGGAGGAAGGGGGAGAGTCTATTTTGTGTGTCATGATTCTGATGAGTCTTCATTGTGTCATTGACAGGATGCCGCAGGTGACATGGAGAGAGCGGGAGATACCGGAGGAGATTATGGTCATCATCCGAGAGGACCGCCGGGTGCGGTCGATGCTAGGGCTGTTCGGGCTGTTGAAGTTCGCGCAGGTACCTATGATTCGGTCAGCAGCATTGCTACTGAACCGCCTGGTTGGTTTCTGGGAGCCAGACATCCTCGCATTCCGAGTGCAGGGTGAGAGGGTGGACCTCACCTTGACTGATGTGTACTTCTTGACGGGGCTGCCTTGTCTGGGCAGGGTGGCAGATACTCAGCCGCGAGTCTCTGTGGATATCGATATGGATGATATGCAGGAGCGATTTTGTGGGGGAGAGGCTCGGGTGCATAGAAATGCACTCTTGGTGAGAGACTTACAGGAGCCAGCGGTGCGGGCCATGGCAGCATGTGTGGTGTGGGTATTGGGTTCCCAGTCACCTGAGAAGGTGTCTGGGGGCCAGATGCAGCTGGTGGAGCGGGTACTGGGTGGTGTATATTATGCTTGGGGCCAGATGTTCCTGACTTGTGTGCAGCGCCAGCTGACCGCAGCGAAGGAATCTGGCAAGGGCTTCTGCTATGGTTCATTTTTATGCGCATTCTTCATGGAGAGAGTACCTACATTGTGGCCGCGGGTGCCGATCAGGGCAGGAGGCGTGCAGGAGCCGCGGATGGTGCGGTGGGGGGAGATGATGCGCCGCCGTGGTGGCGGTGATGTTGGGAGATACTTTACCGAGGAGCTGTACCTGCAGTGGCTTCAGCTACCGTTGACCCTGGACGACTATCCATATAGGGATATGGACTATATGGGAGATCCAGAGGCACCACGGCCGCCGGGACAGGCATGGGGGCCAGATGGTACGTATATTTTAATTGCATTGTCAAGTTTTATGTATGATAGTTATTTGATATATTGTTACTGACAAATGGTTGATCTATAGATGTGGGCCCGAGGCCGCCGCCAGATTATGTGGCGCGGAGAGGGATTGTGGCCGTGCCAGCTTTGCCTGGGCGGGGGGAGGTGCGTCACCGAGATGCAGAGGGGACACTGGAGTCCGTACGGGTGCTGCTAGACTGGTTGCTGGTGGGTGTGACTGATGAGGGGTGGCGGGATATCGATCCGGCCGTGATTCAGGAGTGCTTGAGGGCACCTCGGGATTTCAGAGCGATCGTGATCCGGGTGGCCATATTGGCGGACAGGGCACGGGCACAGGAGCCTAGACGGGATGAGGACTCGCTGGAGGAGGAG